>PQXK01000391.1:0-19608 GCA_004786245.1 Botrytis hyacinthi | reverse complement strand
AAGAAAAAAAAGAGGAAGTGGGTTGGCATGGGTGTGGGTGGGTGTATTGCATACATACTTGATAAATTTTATAAAGAAAAAAAAGAGGAAGAGGAGCAATGGTGTGGGTGTGGGTGTGAGTGAGGAAAGGGTGAAAACTGAGGATGGGGATGAGGATGTAATGGGGCTGGAGATGGGGATGTGATTAGCTGTTATCGAATTAGTGGTGGATAGGTGGGAAGGTAATGATGTATGTATGTATGTGCATATAAAGAAACATGAATATAGAATAGGCAATTATAAGGAATCTGATTATATACGAATACTTGTGATACTTGTAATACTTATAATACTTGAAGAGAAAAGAGAGGAGAGAGTAAAGATGTTAAAAATTGCTAAAATAAATGGAAGGATATGTGATGTGCTTATTTGCTGGATCGCTCGTTCGCTCGTTCGTTCGTCTTCGGGAGATTGCATGGAGATGGATGGATGGAGATGGATGGTTAGGTAGGACAGGAAGGACAGCATAGAATAGCGTAACACGAACGGGAAAGTTGGGGAATTCAGGGTCTTGTGGTGTGGTGTGGTATGGTATGGTATGGTATGTTGTAGTATCTATTGGTTTGCTGGAGGAAGGGCAGGTCTCGGGTAATGGCATAAGGGGTGTGGGGATTTAGTTTGGGGGTATAGGATGGGGTGATGGGTGAGGTAGGGTAGTACGATTAAATCGACGATGGGATTTCTGGATTTCTGGATTTCTGGATTTCTGGATTTATGGATTTATGGATTTGTGTATCGGTGTAATTTATACTAGGTATTTGTATGGGAGGTTTTTGGACAGGTGATTTGAATTTTGGTGGGTAGTGAGTGTACTTACTCTTGTGGAGAACCCGAGGTTGGAGTTGTTGTGTTTTGTATGATTTTATGGACGAGTAGTGGGTTGAGTATTTGTACTGCTTAATTTACTACTAGGTACTTCAATGGGGGAGAAGAGGGAAAGGTAAAGGAGTGGTTGTGAATAGCTGATATTAGTTAGGCTAGATGAAGGTGGGGGAAACTATAGGTTCTGTTGAACTGTGAAATTTTTCTGTCTGGATTGATTGCTGTGTATTGGTTATTATCTGTAAAGATGTTTTTAGTTGTAGGTAGTTGTGCGATACAAAAGTCATGTTTCACGGCGCTGTGTGTGGATGGAGACTCGCGGAAATCGAATGGTAAGATGAGATTGGCGACAGTAATCATCCCTTTCTATCGAAACTTTAATGGTGAAACTAAGAATGAGAAACTCAAGCAAGGGGATATGGTTGAGATAGTACGTCACTTCTCGGCTTGGGTTGGTGTATTTCAGTTTTCTAGACTTTAGCATCTCCTATCTCCCTTTTCTCGGAGGATTTATTGTACGGTCTACATGCGAGTTGTGATATCAAAGATGTACCCTTTAAATAAACAAATAGTGGACAAAACCAGATTCAAGTGGTTCAGTGAGTTCATAATATAATAGGGACAACAGGAAATCCGGCATGATACTATTTATGGAATATCCTAAGGAGTAGCTTGGAATCATATCATCATTATACCCTAAAATCTGGACGAAAGAGGTGTTGGGTCTCATGGAGATATTTGTACACCAGGTTGACTTTGTCATGAGTATTTTATTGTTAGGATACTGAGTTGAGAGTGAGGTGAGACGAGATTTTGTGAATGAAATTGCAATGTGTGTAAGAGGAACGAGGAATGAGGAATGACAGTGAAAGTCAAATGGGATGGGATGAGATTAAACGGGATAAATGATAGTGAAAAATCTTGATAAGTTGGATGTGAAGTATACTTGTACCAAATACGATAGAAAACTCGGAGTAAAATTGGGGAAACAGCATAGCTATATAAAATTTAGAGCTTTCAAGAATCTCTTCCACGTTTCATGCATATCTGGAGAATTTTTAGAATGACTCTAGCTGATTTCCCTTACCCATGGATCATGCATCTGCTGATTTGCTTTTTGATAGGTTGGAGAATGTCTATGTGGGTATTTTATATACTCTTGAAATCGGCAGCGAGTACTGTGAATCTCCGCGCTGGTTTTATATCGGTTAGTTGCAGGACTTTTGATTCATACTATAGAATTCCTGGTATCTGTATCATGAGTAATTTGGAAATTCAACAAATAGGGATATATATACTCAAGTCTTTGAGACTGGAAGTATCTTTATTCGATCTACTCGAACAGTAGTAGATACAGCAGCAAGGACTCAAACTATGAATCTCGGGATGGAACCTGAATGTTATCTCACACTGGAACTTTCAAAATATAAGATTTGCGGCTCGTACTTTTTGACTTGACTCTCAGTTGATAAAAAACTATTCGGTGTTATCTCTCGTTGTTGTTTGTTAAATGTATTAGCAGTCGCGCGTCATTGCCATATGTGATGTAGAAACTTAATGGCAACACAAAGGAAAATCAACGGTCAGACCTCTCATCCTCGTCAAAAATCGGGTAGAGGTTGGAACCCTGATCAGCTATCTTGAAATTACATTTCCCATTCTCTTCTCTCCAAAGAGGGCATGGAGGTTCTCCCATGGGCGAGTAGCTCTAGTTCTTGAAATTTGCTTTCCTTTGCGTTCCTTGATGCTTGAGAGTACAAGTATTTTAGATGTTTCTTTATATAATCTTACACCGAGTCGCTAAATCTGTGAAAATGTTCGGTGGCGAGTTGAGGCTGTAATAGAAATGTCTTTGAATCTGCAGGTACTTCTATTGAACTCAACGATGTGCATGGGGTTCCCACTCTCCTTCTTGAAAAGAGTGAATCAAAGTATGGGATTTACTGATTCTTACCCTCAATCTTACTTAAATGATTTACCAGATCATCAAGAAAGATGATTGAGCAGATGTCAGCTGTACTCTAAGAAGTGAATAACATATTCAGCTACAATTTAATTTAGATTCGCGCATCTAAAAGCACTCTCTGCACTAAAGATAATACCATCATTACGCGTACACTGCACATGCAAGTACTACATGCTTCTCCAGTGAAGAACTACAGTGTTTGGTTATATTGTAAGCGTGATGTGAAAGGTTTAGAGGTCGGATGTTGATACTCTAAGATGGGGCTTTGGAGGATTAAAGATGTTGAGTACCAATTCAATGACGGTACATTTACTTTTCGTCGAAAAGAATTATCGTCGGAAATATCTAGGAGAATATTTCGATATCTGACAATGAATAATAGTGAGAAATGACAACAAGAAGTAAGTTTTTAAGATGAAAGTCTCAAGTTCAGATGGGAAAATGAAATTCATGATTCGATGTGGTTAGATGATGTCCGTTCTTCCAGATTTATGCCTGTCTTTATCATGGACAATTGCGCAACACTCCTCGAGTTTCAACTCTTGTATTTCAGCGACATTTAACCCCTTACAATGCGGCGTAGAAGCTTTATATATTCGATCTGGAGGAAATTGTCTCAGTCATTCACTTCACGTTCCATGGAATCAGATCTTTGATGTGTGGATCCCGTGGTTATTTCAAGTGGCACTACCCTCTTTCAACCATTTCATTTTCATAGTTATAAATAGCCTTAAATCATCCGTATTATTCCCTATTCCTTAACTATATCAAAAGCTGCTGGCCATGAAGAGATCTTGTGGCTGTTCAATATATAAGAGTTTCCTCGCGCACATTGTCGCTTCTTCGGCAACCTCAAAGCAACAACAATTTTCACAACAGGTAGACCCGAGCTTGTTGGCAATATTTTTTGGCATGGAATGTTTGCGAAGTCCAAGAAACACGATAAAGTAATCGGAAGCACTGGGATGAATCTCCCTTCTTCGAGGTGATAACAAAGTATGATGCAAAGAATAGACGATAGTGCGATGAAAAATATTCGGACGATAGCAAAAGAGAAGATTATCACCTCCCCAACCTGACATCCAGTCATCCAGATCGTAGCCACAGAATATGGTCTTCCCCATAACAATCTTTCCTGGCACATCAGGACATTTGCTATATTTCGCGTAGCTCGACTTGTTGTTTGCTCAGAAAGTTCACCTAGAGTGTACGCGGTCTTATATAAACGCAAGGCACAAGATTTTCTGATTACCCTGTACCTTAGTGGTGAATATTGGAGATCAACAGATATCTCGAGCTTGGCACTGTTTATGATCATAGAGTGAATAGAGATATTGGAGCGAGCATGCGTTTCCTATGATAAGCTAAGTATATAAAGCATTGTCTTCGCCGGCATTCTCCAAATTCCAGACTGGTTGAAAGCATGGGACTCGAGGCTTTAAGTCGTCTTCGAAAGTAAGCTGAAATAACTTCCCTTAGTCCATAATTTTGCATTCATGGACTTGTTGGATCAGATATCCGCATTGAAATATACTGTTCTCTCATATATTAGCAATTGCCGTCATAAGTTCGATTTCTTTTGTTGTTACTTCCTATGCCATTGGGGGGAATCATTGACAGTGAAAACGACCACCATCTATACGCAAGTAAATAACCCACTTAACCTGCTCGAACACTATCGCAGAGTACGTGTCTTATTTAGAACATATCATGAACAGATTAACTGGTGTGATTGTTCTGCGAGACCTACCCGGGTAGGGTTCGCCTACAGAGCGTTATGAGGAAGCATTGATAGTAAATGGATCCCTTTCATAGTTCTTGAGGAATTCTACATACCGCGGTTCTTATTGGGCTAGTTTTTGAGTCAGATTGAAGTTCATGTGCTTGAAGTGAATCTCTTTAGGATCCAGGAATTCGCGAGGATTGAAATATTTAAATTCTTTCACGAAGCTCTCTGTGTTCAATACCCTTTAGCTTGACTTCGATGAACGCGGTCATATGTTCCAACCTCTCTACCTTTTGATGACTTCCGGCTTCGAAAGCCGTCTTTGAGAAAACCCATCAAGATGATGTGAATAAGAGCGCTTCTCTACAGTATTACTGTACATCCACGAGCTCTGATGTTCAAATTACTGTCGAAAACAGTACTCCGTTGTCAGTCTGGTTATCTCTGAATCTCATAGCTTCTTCTTACACCGTGAAATAAAAGCTGTAATAAACAGGATAAACCCAGAAACACCAGTGGTTTTACTCAAGTAATGATGTCAGCAAGAACAACATGTTATCCACTTCTGACCATCTGGGGTATCTGTCTTAACTCTCTTTCAGCTTCTGGTGGCCCTTAAGTAATAAGGTCGAGATTCAGAGCGTGATAGTAGGGGTTATTCATGGGCATGGCTCAGAATAGTGAACATAGTGAGTTTCAAAGTTCCCTGTGAAGATTACTAAAAAGCTTTGAAATCCATTGTTTGCATTAGAAGGGCACCAACATGCTCATGGAATTCTGGTTGATATATCAGGAGTTCTAATGATTAGTCCAGTGCAAATGGCTAGAATACAAGATGATTATGCAGCGTCATGGCATAACTAACATCGGGCAATAGAAGTTGTTTCGTCTCTTGCCGAAAATTTGTGTTTCAGCGTTGCCATAAATCAGAGTTTCTTTCTATCATCCACAGTAGAATATGATGCTCTTCCGAGATCTCTTTCCATGAAAATTCCGAGTTCCTGTCACGCGATATCTATAGGCATCGGACCTTGATCTTATGGAAAGAGTCCCGAGTCTGAGATCATGATCTCTCAGTTTTGTTGGGATGGAGGTATCTATACTCCCCTCCCGCACCCTCAAGAGTCGAGTTAATTCGAATGATAGTCCTAGATCATCGTAATTCATCTGAACTTTGAAGGGTCGGTTATTCCAATGCTTTGATGTTCAATAGCAAATTATTCGAATCCTCCTTGATCTAAGATTATAGTTATAAATCAATTATTTTGGGAATGAACATATATTTCATGTTGATACTAAAATAAGAATAGCTGAAATTCCCATGACAGTGGAAGTATACTCCCGTGCATCGGAAAATCCAAGGCCATAACTAGCACTCGTAGTCTCATGCTAGTACTCAAGCTCTAGCTACGGACACGTATACATCACCCACAATTTTTTTCTGAATCTACAAAAATTCTCTTCAGAAAAAATTCAAGGATCTTCAAAATTCTGACATTCAGCTGCTCCGCTCACCCAGGAAATTGAAAACCGGCAAAATATGGAACCAACCGTTCATAGATTGCGAGGATTCATCCGCAACCCTAAAAACGAGAAAGAACTCCTACACAACCGTCGAATGTATGAGGAATTCGTATTTAAATATGAGATCTATCTCGCAAACGTAGAGAATCCTCATAACTTTGTGAGATACTATGGACCCATTCAACCTGGCGACATTAGAGACGTAACCAATAAATGTACCAGCATCTACTTTCTCAAAGGCAGAACCCTAAACAAATCAGCCATACCATCTGTCCACCGATACATATCAGAACAATGGTTCGAAGGAAATATTCACAACAAGGATATCACTTTTCAGCGCTTTTTTGCCAAAATAGTGGTTATGTCGCCAACGCATAAAATAAATAAATGTCTTGAACTCCATAACAATTTCTGCAGAGAGTTTGATGGTCGCTCAAAGAATGATATTTTCAGCCGAAAAAGCCAAGGGAACATCAACGTCGCTCAACTACGGAGCCACGATCCAGCACTAGAAACGGAAGATGATGATGATCCAAAAGACTACAGAATCACATCCTTGTTCCGAAGTGTGATTATCGTTATGAGAGATTGCAAAAACGCTGTGCCGGCCGCCGAACGAAAAGTGTTGTTGATGAGAACTGGGATCAAGAATGGACTTGCTCTATTCTTGAACTTTGAGGGAGTTGAACAAGTCGAGGATGATGATCCTGGTTTCATACCACCAAGCAATAGCATCACAACAACATTAAAAGAAGCGGTGGCATTCATCATGCGGGTTAACAAGGCGTTTGAGAATATGTTTCCATCATCAAATGAACGGAACACTGGAACATTCATCACAGACTCTGGAAAGTCAGTGTCCTTGACGACGGCAAAGGAAATGGGATTGAAAGGAAGGGAAGTCGTGGGACCAAGCACTAATTGGGTCAATCTAAACTCCGGTAGTATTCCTCACAATTGCTACGGAAATCTCTGCGACGCGTCGTACTGTGAGATGAATGATGGATTTTATGATGAGGAGTCAGAAGTGAGAAGTCAGCAAGAATCAAGCGCGCATATATCTGGTCCGAGCAGTCAACTATCCATGAGTCAAGCTCCTAGCTTTAGCAATAGTCCGGGCTCTAGATTTCGAATCGACGCCGCTGATATTCCTGACACTTTATTTTCAATCTCGCATGACATCCCATCAACTACCAGATGAAAGTGTATATGAATGGATGTGCAGATCTCAATATCTTCAATTATTAGGCCTGTAGTTGAGATATCGAAAGATTCCACTGGTACGCGCACTCTCCAATGCTGGACTGTCAAACATCATCATGGAAACGAAGTGAAGTCTCCATAGACGCACATCATTCGAGGATGCAAGTACTGAAGTAATAATGTGTAATAAAATATAAGGCGGGTATATATTGGTCGAGTTTAAGGAGGCTAGAGGAGATACAAAGCAGCTATTCTGATGGAAGAGAATGGCAAGGATTGATATAAGGAAAATGTTGTTACTATATTCGTATGAAAGTTGGAAATTTGAAAAAGCAAAGGAGTCGAGGCTAGGAAGCTGGTTGCATTCATGGGCCCACCTATTGTATCGCGGCGATTTGACACCAATGCAGATACTAAAGGTACGGTTCTAACGAAAGGAGGTCTCTATCAGGGAAAGACATTTAACTATAGCATATTTAATTTATTAATGTAATATTCACAAAAATTCTTAATTACCTATTGAACTTATATATGTGAACTCGACAATCGTGAAAATCGATAAACTTTGGTCTCAGCGAAAAAGGAGAAGTACAGCTTAGGTTCATTTCCAGTAAAGATAGAGTATGACAAAACTAAAGCTACATCTGTCAACTTGGGAGGAATTGAGAAAGGGAGAGTGGCCGAATATCGGTAAATAATTAATGATATCCAGATAATGATCAGTTCATAGACAAACAGTCCAATGCTTGGTTTTGTGTTTCGAACAGTATTGGAATTCTGTTCATAAACTTGCCACATCGCCCCGGTCTCTAACAGCGTTATGAGACAGATACCAATAGAGAACTTGAAAACTTAAGATTTCCCCGCATGACTATCTAAACCATTTCATCGATTGCTTCTAGTGCTATTAACCAAGGGATGATAGATAGTGAACTGTACAAGACATTGCTTATTACCGAAAGTGTAAATATACACCCGCTGGAAGTGACCGAGGGTCAAAAATTGACTTATCTAGTAATCTTATGTAATTCTAATAACATAGATCATCAAGTATACGCTCTTTTCCTTTGATTTACAGCATATCAATCCTTATTCATTAAATTAGCAAAATCCTGAATATAAAAGTCGCTACTATTCACATACTTCAATGTTCTGGACTCTGGATAACTTACCGGTACTCAACTACACTTTCAAAGAGACACCAAAGAGGAGTAAGGAATACTTGGCGTTTAGATGTAACTACATTTGTATATACTACCAAATTGCAGATTTTTCCAGACGTGCAACACATTCTACGACTCTTCCAATCATTGGCGAATTGAGATCCATCATGACTCAGCTTTTACAATGATCTGGATAGTAGGTAAACTTTGTCCTCGTACGTGTATCAACAATCAGGAATTATTATTTCATCGTTGATCTATCATTTAGCTTTCCATGAATATAATCTATATTACGTAAGAGCGTTGATAGCTGTCTAAGTATATGTTCATTGAAACCTAATCTATTCATGCATTTTCTAGAATTGAATATGTTGGTAATTCTAGAACAATCTCTCCATTTTGGAGACTATTCGTAGTAAAGTTTCTTTGTCAGAAAACTTTCTCCGCTTGGTGATTCCCTGATACACACCATTTTCCGTTCTAATCTAGCTAATTCAGACGTATCTTCTATTGAATGGCTTATGTTCCCTGAGTTCCATATCTGGATACTATATCAAACTATTCATCTAGCTAATTACCGAATGTACTTCTGATCGCATACCGCTTCAGACAATTGCTTGTTCACAAATCTATAATATAGTCTACCCGAGTTGATCCCAGAGATGCAACATTCTGTATGGTTTACACGTCCTCCAATCATGAATTGTTAAAAAACTCATACTAACACTAAATCTATCAGTATCAATACAATCACCCGAAAGTATCATTGCTAGTCCTACAATAAAGGAGACCTAGCATTTAGCTCCCATGGGGACCATCTATAGTCTACCCGGTCGAATTCCAGACGTGCAACATTCTGCAAATCTCACATTGTCCCCCAATCATATAATTCTGAGAACTACTACCATCAATCCGTCTCGTAGATTGTACTCTAAGCTTCCGGGACCTTAATCTTGGATTTGCAATGTGAGGTATCCAGCGATGAGTTCCTTACGTGATCTTCCACTCATGTTGAATAGTCTACCCGAAGAATTTCAAGACATGCAACATTTCGTGGGCTTTGAATTTGTTTCCAGATCATCTGAAATAGTATAACCGCATTATTTTCAGACGTGCAACATTTTGTGAAAATCCCTTTCCTCTCGATCGCCTGACGCTCGAGGCAACTGATATTTCGCTTGTGTAAATTAACAAGTACAACATTTAGTCGACCGCAAACTTCAAGCATTGAAACCCAGGCATGCAACAATTTGATACTCTTCCGCAACCATCTGAACTTCCAAAAATCTGTTCTCAATACTCTCGTTTATTCTAGGGTTGTAACACATATTGAACCGCACATTTCGACCCTTCATATTCAGACATGCAACAAACATCAAGCTTCATATATCTCTCATCACCTATTCGTCGATAGATCTCATAGTTTAATGGATATTTTAAATTCATATTCTTTGATGTGCAACTAAGCGAAAGTCTGTTGATCAGAGTTCGCATACACAAGACCCTCGAAACTCTATTCTTCTGACCGCTACAAGCTGATTTGTATTTCAAGAAGATTTTCATATAGATGAATCATATGTAGAGTTCGAAGATCGACAAAAAATCACTAGAAACCCATACATCAACAAGGAATCTCCAATTCGAGTAAAATGTGCTGGATTAGTTCTACCAACTTCTCACATTCGGCATTTTCAGACACACAACAGTATCAACACATATCCCTTTCAGATATTCTCATTTGTTAGAAATGATGTAAAAGCCTGAGCTGCTGTCATTAGTACTATCTTTCAGGTAGGTTCACAGTCATGGCACTTTCTTATCAGTTGTCTTCGGAAATTTAGGTTTCCGCCCATTGTGACTGTTTTTTTTTTGAGTTTCGACGATGTTATATAAAAAACCATCACTTGAATGCTAGAGTGGCCATAACTGGGGAAATTCTGGGATTGGGTTTGAATGGTGGTGTATAATAATACGTAAGACGCTCCAGGTATTCAGATCCATGCTGTCTCACGCCACAGACGAAGGGATGTCTGTTCTAACTCACAAACTAAGGCACTGTTCTGATTCTGTTAATGATCAGTAGTGGTAGCCAGAGAGGTGATTTCTCTCACTGTACGTAGACTTAACAAAGAAGAACATCTGTAGATGTACTCAACAGAGCTTCTGCTGACGCTGCCTCGCCTATTACTGTGTGGTATTGTCGAATCGTCTGATAACAACTCAATTCCAGCGATCAGAACCATGTGAATTAGTGGCATAGGTTAGTAGAAAGTAATACTTTCAGCATATAATCGATTACTAAATTAACTTGAACTTGCCGTCAATCACAAAGTGGTATAAAATAGTAGCCAAGAGACTTACAGAGCCGCACCTATTATATTGCTCTTCGACTTCGCCAAGCCCAAGTTCGCTTAATATAATAGTGAATCGATAACTTAATAAGAGGACTAATACTAGATTAGACTAGACTACAATTAGCGAGATCAACCACACAGAAGAGATAAATCTTTTCAATTTCTGGAAGCACCTCAGAGAATCGGGAAATTTTGAGCTAGAAATTCGGTAAGATCATGAGAAGTCTTTTGGTTTACTGAATCTGTTTGAGCCAAGTGCGAATAGTTACAATCGATATCGCCGTATAATTCCCGGAGTATAAGTAATATCTATCATTTACGGTTAATCAATCCAAATCTTCGAGCTCGAAAATCGAAGTGTCTGTAGCTTGCCATTACATATCATTTGTATCGAGTTTTGGCCGTTTCTAATTTAACTGCTTGAGTCAAGGACTAGAATAACCAAATTACAGATCTAAATGGAAGTCAATATGTTAGTGGCTCATGACCGTTTGTTATATTGTTGAGATGATTTTGCAACCGTCGGGCCGTGCCGAGATTCAAACCTACAATAAATAGAGGTCATCTGATCTTCGCAAGGGCTCCGATGGTTTGCCGACAGCCTTAACTAGCTGGAAGGTGGTTTTGTTGCAGGTCTGAATTCAGGGCACGCGAATGTTCCGGAGCTATTACCGCGAATTAACCAAATGTTGCTTCGGATTTTCTGTATGTTGCAGGTCTGTATTAAGGGTGCACAAGGTATTCAGGGACTATATCACCATAGTTCTCGGGAGAATCCTGTGCCTTGAATTCAGATCCGCAACAAAACGAATGTCAGATGACCCTTCAGTCAACTCACCGCAACGAACCCGGATACCCTGAATTCAGATGTGCAACAAAGATAAATATCTTAGTCTTCCCCTTAAATGTTTGGTATGAACGCATAGCGCACATACCTACCACGTATTTGACCCCACAGCAAGAGCTGTACCCTGGATCTAAACTTGCAATAGTCATATTGCCCTGAATTCCGACTTGCAACAAAGCCATGTGCCACGAGATCCTCGCTAAATTAAAGGAGCTAATCGAGCGAGCTTCCGGACTACCCTTCCGCGTGCGAAATAGAAGTGCAACAGTAGCCTGTATGAACTCTCTAATTGTTCTCATTCGTTCATAGCCTTTTATCTAAAGCGAAAGTTCTAGAAGGATCTGTGAGATTCGCCACATTGGAACGTCCAGTTATCTCTTAATGGATGATTCATGGTCTCATTGTAGCAGTTGAATGCGCAGATTTGCAACAGAATGTGATTTTATTGATATAGTCTCTGCTTAAGTTACGTATGGTGTCCACCTATTCCTTCAAAATACTTTCCTCGTGGGCTTTTCCACGTGGTACTTGCGTGCCCTGAATATAGAAGTGCAACATAACACAACGTTGTGTTGCTCGCCCAATAAGGTGGAGGATCCAAGGCCTAGTGCCTCATTAGCGCGCATTTCACCTTATTCGAATAAAATTGTCTGCGAATATTCTATCACCTGATTCATGGAGAAGATCTAATGAGTCTGCTGATAGCGAACCAATTAAGCTTTGGATTGAGAACGTTTACTAAACTTTGGAGAATTTTGTTGGCCGAAAGCATGTTACTGAGATTTGCAACAGTCATTCAAATGCCGAAACGCCTATACCATTATGAGAGCGGAAGTGAGATGGGTTTGGAAGTCTCTTCCCCAAAAGGTCAAATCCAACAGGAAGAAATTGCTGAAAGTATGTTCTGAGATGTGGAGCAGGCCCTTTTAGAAGCCGAACCTGCATAATATATACCTGGGTGGGATCAAGGTGAACATGATATCAAGATATAAACTTCTAAGGGTACAAAGAAGCCGTATGCAATTTTCTACATATTCAGTCTGCTCTCCTTATTGACTACTTTAAGTGGGCCAGCTCAGGAATAAAGATTGGAAGTATGCAACAGCAGATGATCAAAGTGCTCGGAACATATTCAAATCTTCCTTGTAGAGAAGCTAAAGTAGAAAGACTCTCTTGATGAAAAGTAAATTATTGAGATATGCAACATATCGTATAAAAGGTTTTACATTGATCAATGCAATTGGCAACATGGGTACTGAACTGGAATGGTATGAAATCATCTCGGAGTATATTTTCATGATATACAACAAAAAAGTCAGTACCCTGCATGATTCGACATTCAAGAGACTTCTAGTACTAAGTGGCGTTCCTCTTAATCAAGATATATTTATGAAGTTACCAAAAGCGCATACTTTAGACAAGCAACAGGAGTTTCGAAGAGCCCGAGAATACTTCATGATTGGTGAGCTCAAAATCCCTCTCATTGGGAATCTTATCTCAGTGAAATACTAGAAAAGCTCCAGAAGATTCTAGATTTGAGTGATGGTGATTTGGTATGAGCACTAGTGCTATGCTTGAGCGCTGATGAAACTGTAAGTCTTTACCCTAATATAGAAAGGAATTTTTAGATATCAATGGTGTATTGCGGAGCGCTAGTTCCCTGATCTGTAGTCTACAGAGCTAGCTCTACCTTTCTAGACTTAGAGTTCGCATTGACTAGATGTACTAGACACTTCACTGCTTAGTGGTAAAATAATTCTCCACATAATCACTAATTGCTCTTCTTCCATGAAACCTCCCATCAAACTTTGTGATAAGCCTCATTATTCATGAGCCAAGAATTCAAAAACAAAAGTCTAAATACGAATTCCTCATTCTAAAGCAGAGAATACGAAGAGCTAGTTGTCGATAATCAATCGATATTGACATAAATTCGGTGAGCAACTAGCACATTGCGTTGCACTGATGATATTGTGCAAAAACTTAGAGAGTCAGTTGAAGTTGATTCTAAGGAAAAAAATCAATGATCTTATTGATTTCAATGCTTTCTACACAATATCTATCCAATAATACCTGGTAACCTAGATGTCAAGAAGAACCCGCTCAGTCTTGAACACTGCCTCCTTTCATAGGTCGTAGTTATGAAGTACGGCACTGGACTACTTGGAAAGCACCACGAAGCTTAAAAAAGCCAACAATCGTTACTTGTTCTAGACCAATCCCCTTGCTGAATCGGAAATAGACCATTCGAAACTTGCTTCTAGTGACATAAAAGTGGTAAATCCGTCTAATTATAGAGCATGTAGGTACTGGATCTGATCACAAATACTCCGAAGTCTTGAATGACGTGCAGCAAGGCATAAACCTTAGAACGAATCAAAGTCCAACTTATCGATGAGAGGAACTCTGCATATTGTACCGGAGCAAAGGGGGGAGGGCAGGTTTTTCCACGGTCAAATGTTTCGTCAACTCATATGAAGTATTTAATCGAGATAGGATGATCAATTTACAGAGTGTTTGACTTCACAGGGAGTCTTTAATTAGAACATGAGAATCGTACTCAGGCAGCAATAAAAGTCAAATTGATGGAGAAACTTGACTAAAATAGTTCATAAAGTAAAAAGTTCACCAGTTGAGAGAATTCTTCCCGCCACACCGGAGGAAGGGAGTAGAGCTGCCATGGTTCTACTACTCATATGCGTCATACGTGCATTCCAAGCTTTTTCTCAAAAGGTCAATGCCATGTCGACTACTGTACACGTGCACCATAGTGCAGAAGGAATGTTCAGCAATTTGTATGTTATATTTTGTGAAGATGTCCGTGAGGATATTGATTTACATCGTTGAATTTGAATTCACGGTGGCGTATTCAACTGTCCTCGCCAAGACACACAAGTTCTCAGTGACTGGAGATAGTACAAAGGCTGTGGGTCGAGCATGGGAATGGCCATTTCACATCATATCATATTATCGTGGCGTAGACAGTCACATCGTCTTCAACGTTCTCGACTCCTCACAATATGCAAGACTTCAATGAATGGAGTTGCCTCGCGATTAATTCCACAAATAGGGAAATATCTCCATCATCATCATCATCATCATAGCTATGGCATTCACATTCACGACAGTGAAACTCAATACACACAGATGTCAAAAGTTAAGCACTTTTCAACACCGAATATCAAATCTGGGAATAGTAATATATCATACTCGTGGCTCTGGTTGTGGTTCTGTAGAAATAAGCGAATCTATGAGACTCCCTGCTAACAGATTATGATATCTAGCGAGCATGAAGTTAGGAGTCGGTATTAAGGGTGGTCTTATGCCTCTCAGCACAATTTCCTGCATTCACTTCGTGATATTTTCTCGGAGGTCTTGCTTGGCTTGAGATTGTGCCCATGGCTCTACGATGGTAAGCTCACAGCAGGCGACAGATTTTCAACTGCCTTCTCATTTCCCGGTTGGAATTGGATGAAAGTCAAAAATAAGGAAATAAAGTCTGAAGAGCCTGTTGTAGATTTCTGCAATGCAGAAAATTTAAATGAGCTCCAAATCTGGAAATACAAAGAAATCGTAAAAGCAATTCTAGAATCTCGAATAATCTAACCACGGCTTTTGAAATCCCCAAAAGAATAATAGTTAAAAGTTTATACACGGGTAAGTCCTCATCTTACTCTTTCTGAGTGGAATATATCTATTACCCAAACAGACAATACAATCCCATCTCGATGAATTGAATTGAATCGAATTGAATAAACTCATCAAACTCTCACCCAATTACTCTCTACAAACATCATCGATGAAATCTATACTCTAAATTCCAAGAAATAACACCTGAATTAACTTTTCCAAAGACGTCAAATCAACCTTAAAGAGAGCCAAAATGTGGGGGAGTATGATAACGAAGGAGATCATTGATACAATTCTATGATTGGGCAATTATACATCCTATCCCGTATCTATACTGCAGCCAGCTGCACTAGAAAATCCGGCTCTTGAGCAAGCTCGATAGGTACTAGGTAGGTAAAGACGAAATCTTGCTTGATTTGAACCGAATGAAAAGAAATATCACTAGTACAATTCATATTCCTCAAATTTGGAAGTCCCTTGCTTCTCTCCGATTTCGAAAGCCTCAACACGATTGTACGAAAACCAAACTTGGAGGAGATCGACCAAGACCAAAGTCGCGCTGGATCCAAAAGTCGATGCCAAGTTTTGTGAAGTAGCTCATCTCACCACGATTTGATTCGTGTGTTGTAAGATGGAAACCAATCCATCTGAAATTTCTCAACGAGGAAATTTATTCTCTTTTGCATAGTGCTGCTATGTAAGGATATGGATTGTAAATACTGACCTCGAAGATTTTAAAGCCAAAAAAAAGATTATATTATGCTATCCAGCATTCAAAGGCTTCCTCGCCTTACAGAAATCGGGCAATGAGGGTTTGCGAGAATATCGATACATCTGAAGAATGTAGATTTGGTACTCCCCGATACCCCTTAATTCTCTCCAACAGCTTCTCTTATCCATTCATCTAACACTCCAGCAATAATATCGCTATTTTTCTCCATAAACTGCATATGGCCATTCCCATGTATTCCAGCCACTCGGGGATCCTTCTCGTCACCTAGCTTCATCCACTGCACCTCCACGCCCGCTTGCTTCAGATATTCCACCGTACATCCGTCGTAAACCCTATGAAAGCTTGCCTCTCCCGATTCCACCAGGACTTTAATTCCCTTGAGATTCTTGAGCTGTCTTGCTGGCTCTCTTTGTAACCAACATTCTTTTAATTCGTTATCTTCGGCCTTTGTATTTGTGACTAGAATTTTCTCTAATACTTCTCCAGTTACAAAATCCGGTTCATACTGCAATGGAATATCTGTAATTCCATAGTTTCTGGTAAATCCTTCTGGGGTCGTCGGAGGGAAAACTACATCTTGGAATGGGGGACCAGTCGGCTCGATCGCTACGATGGCTTTCACCAATCCTGGAACTTTGTCTGCGATAACCCAGGGCATAAGACCACCTTGCGAGTGACTCAGTAGAACTGCAGGGCCTATGCGATTGAGGAGCGCCGCTCCTGCCTTTTGCGTGTTGATTTCTTGAACTACTGTGTCGGATTGAAATTGGACGGTAGATGTATAGAAAGCGTCGAAGATGGGGTCCCCTATTGAGCCATTCTATTTTTCTCAAAGAGTTTGATTAGCGGTTTCGCTCGCTCAAAGATCCAGTGTTAGATAGGTTAAGACCAGTGGTACAAGAAGAAGCAACATACACCAGGCCACTGAGTATGCAACGCTGCTTGAGGCCACAAGTTATATCTCTCCGTCGCCGTGAACCTCTGCATTGTTTTCTCCGCAGTATAAGTCATTAATGTTGTATTACCGTTTGGATTCCACGCGCTTCTACCTCTCGCAGGTTGGTCTACAATGTATATCTCATAGCCATGGGATAAGAAATAGCTTGCCCACCCTGGTGATCCATCAGGTTTGTTGAGCCAATTCTATTTCAGTTCGCTTTAGTGCGTGCGCATGTAGTTTATGAAGTTGAAGGAAGGACACTTACGGTACCAGTCATGCCTTGACCATGTATAAATACAATAGGATATGTTTGTTCAATTCGACTTGGAACGAGATGTTCCACATACATCTGGTTCATAAACAACGTATTATTAGTCGTGCTAGTGACATATTCACCACCAACATAAAAGTAGTCTCTTGAAGCAAAAGTCTCATTAGCTTGAGGTTCACGACGGTATTGATATGCTGGAGCGGACAGCACATTCCAAGGTGCTAGACATATCAGGGAAGAAACAAAGTGGAAGGATAAATGGTGCATAGTAACTTGAGGACGAAATTCAGAGTTTCCAGTATCTAAAAAATTCCACGGGATGAAACTTTGTGATTATATATAAATTCATGGTGTTGGAGGAAAACACTTGCTTATAAAATCATACTGCATGTAGCTGTGCACCAGACCCGCACATATCACCGGTTGAATAGGAGCGCATAGAACAAATCAGAATCGGTGAAAGAGATCCTCATATTACATGTCCATAGAACTTACATGCATATTCTCTTACGGAACGAGACCACCAAGACATTGCTGCAGGAGCTACCCCACATTCTCACAGCACAAGTAGACCATGAAGACCAATTCTGCCTCAATTGAAGGACGCAATTGGTTATTAGTTTCGATGTATTGGTGTAAGAATAGACATCCCCCTACATACTGTAGTAACATAAAGTAATCGCCAATCAAATCGTCTACCAGTGGTAGATAATCAGTAACGGAAAAGGAGTTGATGTCTAGCCTTAGCTGCAGAATTCAGTATACCCCGAAATCCAAAATCATGGTGTGAAAGGCAGATACACCGGGATGGCATTACGTGTGATTTTTTGCAAACATTTGGATTCTGAGTCTGAATTGCACACCCTTACACGAGGGTATATGGAGCTCAAGGCCAAAGCAATGGAAGAATTAGTCTTGCGGCTTAAAACCAAACAAATTATTGCTAGAGGCCCCATGGCTTGCTTCATTATAGAGGCTGCAAGTTGCGAAAGTCAAAACAATAAGGAAGAACATTAGAAACCCAAGAAAAAGGAAGTAAACAGGGCGAAATAGAGGCAGAGGTATCATGGCCATAGCTTACGCAAAACCGGCATTCCACATGACAGCAGGAGATAATTAGCTCAACACTTTTGCTTTTACTCAGTATCAAAGCTGTTGAGATGCAACCCAATGTGAACTCCCACAAAAAGGCATGTAATGGAGCACAATATAAAATTCTTCCACCAATTCAGAAACTAAGAGTTTTGGAACCTTCTCACCGCACATTTAAGCGAACTCTTCCCAGCCACTTTAATTTCAATACCTTATTATAATTATTCAATAAAAAATTCAAAAATCATTATTTTTTCAAATCAATTTCAAAATATGAATTCAATTTAACAACAGCAATAATTCATACAAATTTTTATGAAAATTGAAGTACTCTTTATCGAGTTAGTATTTGAAATATATAATAATAGAAAATTCTAGATTTAAATCAAGAAAAATTTAGATATATCTTAAAGTATAGTAAAAGGTATAATTAAATCTAAATCTTATAGGATTATATATAAAGGAAAGGTATATCAACTCTTTTTAATAATAGCTAGAGAGATTGAACAAATTATAAGATATTTAAATAAAGATTTATAACGGAAATAGTATTATCATATTACGTGATTCAGAACATATAAAGATTAACATATATCGAGGTAAAGAATACTTACTCCGGAGCGGTCTAATAAGAATAAGATCGGATGTAGAATCGATCTCCGCTCCCGTGATCGGAACCCGAAGATCACTCAGTATAAAAATCTATCTCTTCTCTACGAGTACAGATTAGTTCTTTTACTAATTCTATATATAACTCTATTATATTATTATTGTCCAATTGTCACGGGTTCAATACATAGTTATGTAGATGCCTTAGGCATCTACCCTTCATATAGTCGGCGCCTCTCCGCCTTCTTCTTTACTCCTTGTAGAATATTATATATCTTATCTAATATCTATCCCTTGTACCGTGATAAGCGCTTTGCTCCCGATTCTATAGTTGTAGATTCTAAGAATAAATTGTACCCTGCTCCCGCAGTTCTACTAAGACAAAGTGTTACAAAACTAGCTCAATTGAAGTACTTTATACAAAACTTTAATTGATCTTTTTATCTTTTCAGATTTTAATTCCATTAAAAAAGTATAGTATTAAATAAAAGAGTAATTAAAAAAGCTATTATATATATCTATTTCTATTTAAGAATTAAAGTATAAACTACTAATACTTTAAAAGAAGATAAATTTAATAGATTTTAGATTATATACTAAGAAATTGATATATAAATTAGAGAATATAATTCAAATAGGAGAATTAGCTACTACTTATTAATAAATCATTAAATTTTTATTAATAAATA
>PQXK01000390.1:0-19768 GCA_004786245.1 Botrytis hyacinthi | reverse complement strand
TATATATATATATAAACTCCTAGTATTACAAGATATAGGTAGGTATCATAATAAATATATCATCCATCTTCGTGGATTAAATCATCAATCAAAGCTCACTCACTCTACCTACTTACTTCTCGACTCCGCTCAGTTGCTTCAGCGTAAGTACCAGTATACCGAAAATGCCAAGCCGGTACGGTACATTGCATTCATTCCAGAATCCAGATTACCAGGTACTCACCCCCACCAAATACTAAATTCAGGGTGCGGTTTTAGTGAAATTAGGAAGTGGTCCATGGGTGTAGCAGAAGGGTCCGGATGAATATATCGCAATTACGAGGAATTACGAGGAATTACGAGTACGGGAGATGATTGAAGTGAAATGATTTGATTTGATTTGATTTGATACGATTTGGTGTAGTAGGGAGTATTTTGTTAAATTGTTGAATTTGTTGGTATTTATATTGAATCTTTTGGCCATGCCGATTTGTGGGTTGTGGATTTTAGATTGATATGCTGCATCTTGAGCTGTCGTTTATTTGTAGGGCGTGTTAAGTGTAATCTTACCTCTCTTTGGTTTATCTCCCTGTGGTCTAATTCCCCTGGGTTGCAGGCTCTCTTCGGTTTATTTCCTATTGGTCTGGCTCCCTTCGGTCTAGCTCCTCGTACTCACAGTCAGTCGCATGCCTCTCATGCGCCGAAATGGCGCTTCGCAACCCTCAACATGTGTTTCCTAAGACAACATCAGATGAGCAATTAACCACGCACTCCGGGTCGAGTTCTTCGAGCACAACTTCTGCAGAGAGAGAGGTCGTGCATCTGACGCCGGATTTTGATTCCGGTGATGGGGCAGATGATAGTGATGATGATTCGGATTCGGATTCGGATTTGGATATGGGGATGGGCATGGGGATGAAGGGGGGAGAGGGCGCTCAGAATGATAGTTATAAGATGCAGAGGTGGCAGCCGGCGGATCGGGAAAAGGGAAAGTTTAAAGAAGTGCAGAAGCCGGATTTGGATTTAGATAATGAGATGGATTCTGATGAGGATGTTTATCGCGATGAGACTAGTCGGAGGAGGGGTAGTTTCTCGACAGTACAATCATATCAATTATATACGCCAGATGAAGAACGAACCGTGGTGAGGAAATTCGATCGGAAGTTGGTGGTGTTTGTTGCGTTGTTATATATGTTGAGTTTTTTGGACAGATCAAGTAAGTGTATTCACCTTGTTTCTCAACGACTCTTTCATCCACCTTCTCGTTAATTAAAGGAGTCGAGCATGCTAACGATTTCTTTCTTCAGATATCGGGAATGCGAAAATCGCAGGTCTCGAACGCGATTTACATTTAGATTCGAATAAATATGAATGGGTTATTACGGCTTTTTATATTGCATATATCTGTTTCGAGTGGATGAGTATCTTGTGGAAGATCATACCGGCGCATATCTATATAACGGTCATTGTCCTCTCGTGGGGAATCATCGCATCGTTACAATCTATCGCGACATCGTTTGCAGGACTCCTTGTTCTTCGAACATTATTGGGCATCGGAGAAGCTGGATTCACAGGAATCCCATTCTATCTATCTTTTTTCTTCAAGCGAGAAGAATTGGCATTCCGGACGGGAATCTTCTTGAGTGCTGCGCCCCTCGCAACTTCGTTTGCAAGTTCTCTAGCATGGGGAATTGTGAAATTGGGAGAACGTTCCCCGATTGCACCATGGCGACTTTTATTTCTCGTCGAGGGATTTCCCAGTGTTCTGGTGGCGCTGTTCGCATGGCATCATATCCCCGATAGTCCCAATACGGCTTCTTACCTCACTGCGCGCGAGAAGAAAATTGCGCGTCTGCGTCTTCGTCATGAAGTTACTGCTTCCCCCAGTGCCAAAACTAAACCCTCATCCGGTCTCAAAATCAGAGAAGTCCTTCTTACTTTCCGCGACCCGAAAGTTTACCTCACAGCCCTCATGTTTTTCTTCTCCAACATGGCATTTAGCAGTATGCCCATCTTCCTCCCCACCATCCTAACACACATGGGACATTCCGCCTCCACCTCCCAAGCCCTCTCCGCACCCCCCTATCTCCTCTCCTTCCTCTCCGTCCTCCTCACCTCCTACCTCTCCGATAAACTCCGCTCTCGCTCTCCCTTCCTCATCTTCCACGCTCTGCTCTCTTCCCTCGGTTACACCCTCCTCACTCTCCCGCCCCACCTCCTCTCCCCCACTCTCCGCTACCTCGCCATCTATCCCGCGTGCGTGGGATTCTTCTCCGTCATCACGATCCTCATCACCTGGACCCTGAATAATCAACCCTCGTCCTCGAGACAAGGAACGGGATTCGCGGTCATGCAGATCGTGGGACAGTGTGGGCCGCTGATCGGCACGAGATTGTATCCTGAAACGCAAGCGCCGTTTTATAGACAGGGCATGGGCGTGTGTGCGGGGGTTATGTTGATAGTAGCGGGTTTGGGGCTAGGCTTGAGATGGTGGTTGGGTAGGGAGAATGAGAGGGGTGGGGGGAGGTATGGGAGGTTGAGTGGTGAGGAGGGGATGGGGGAGGGAGAGGCAAATGAAGAGGAGAGGGGTTTGGTGGGGAATGAGAATGGGAGTGGAAATGGGAATGGGAGGGGGAGCGGGAGGGGAGGGAAAACGGCGTTTTTGTATATGTTGTGAGATGAGGGGGATACTTGGGATGATGTGAGATGAGATGATAGTTTAGTCTCATCTTGTCTTGTCTACTCTATCTATCTAGTCTATCTAGCCTGTTAGTCTTTAGTCTCTAGACAGTACCAGATATAAGATATAAGATACTATCCTACATCACCAGTCTCTTTCTTTAAGCCGTAGTATATCACTTGATGTGTTGTCAATTTTTATGAAATAATTCTAGCAATTGAATACTAGTGGTTTGTCATATGATATGAGATGATATGAGATTAATGTAATATGATGAGATTGGATTGGAGTTATCTGTTTACCTATCTATTATTTATTGTAGGGTAGGGTATAATATGGTATGATATAACATAGTATGATACCTCTCTCCTCTCTCTCTCTCTTTTCTTTTCGAAACAAACTAACAGATCATCAAATGTAGAACTCACCCAGATTCTAGATAGATTTTATTTTGAATAGTAGATAGATAATACATACATATATTCTACTATAATAATTGGAGGAAATTGAAGGACAGGAAAGGAAATTCTGAGAGTTTAGATCTAGATCTAGATGGAGGCTTGGATGGGATGAGATGGGAGGGGCAATGGAACTTGATGGAAGGTGATTTGTAGGCGGAGGGGCTGGGGAGGGGAGGAGATGTGGATGTTAGAAGAGGGAGGCGTTAGTGGTTTTAGGTTTTATGAGAGAGGGTTGATGGTTTGATCTTTGAAATATAGAATTTAGAGGTGGTGAGGATTGTTCTTGTGGCAAGATTTTCTTAAGGGGAGGGATTAGAGTGGGAGGGTGGAAGGGTGAAGTGAAGGGGAGGGAATGGTGGAATTGATAAGATGCCTTCTCAAGTTATGTGTACAAAGCATATATCAAAATGATTCCTAGGGTATCAGACAGACTAAACGTATACAATGGGTGTATAATCTAGAATAGCATCATTTCAATTCGCTGGACTAGTATATAGTATACTACGACTAAGACACTTCAATCTCCCCCTCCATCCATATCCAACAAACACTCTACAGTAGAAGCCCCACAACTCCGCAACCATCCCAACACTCAATCTATTTCTCATCCCTCACTCTCCCTTCCATCCTCCACCACTTCCTCCTAACATCCCACCACATATCCTCCACCTCTCCGAAATTTCCCAACCCCTTAATCTCCAACCTCGTCCCTTCTCTCAACCATTCCTCCAACTCCACAAAACAGCATATGAAACGCCGCGCTTCTTGTCTCGATCCCTTCCACACAAACCTCGGTCTTCCGACAGCATCCGAAGAAGAAACGAGAACTATTTCCAAGCCGGAAAGTTTCGAAACGAAGGGTTTCAAAACTGTTATTGCGGCAGCGAGTATATCCGGATCCATGCGTTCCGACGAAGTAATCAGTTGAATATATTTTATTTTCTGCGTTGTGACGCGTCCGAGACGAGCGAGCACATGGTGAGACTAGAGTGCAACTCTCATCAGCAAACCTATACTCTCCGCTCCTCAAACTCGCTAGGAAAATCACCCACCCGTCGCTCATGCGTACACGCTCCATGACACCACGAATTCACACAGTGCTGATGTCTCCACACTCCCTTAACTCTCTCGCTCCATCTCCGACTCTTTTCGTAATCTCTCCTCCGCTGATCTCGCATCTGTTTGCAACATATGGCACAGTGAAGATCCTCGATATCAAAAACCCAGTAGCGTGGTTCGCTATGATTAGCGATGCATCGGAGAATAGCGTAGTCTTCGGATTTGTCTTCGACTTGGCTGGTGCGTTTGGATCCGTTGATGGTGATGTGCATTTTCTTGGGGGAAGTCTCGAGAAGATAGTTGAGGACGGAGGATGCGGGGATTTGGGGTCGGGTGATTGTGTGGCTTTTTTGGATCGTGGAGATTGGTGAGGTGGTTTTGAGGAAAAATGGAGGGGTGGGAGTTAGGGAAGGCATGTGTGAATTGGATGATGGATAGCCGAGCATCTTGAGAGTTTTTTGATGGGATATTCCGGAGACCCAGACATCGAGGCCCGGGGTCGATGGGGGTCGATGGGGGAAAGATTTTGGTGAATAGCACGAGTTGGTTTGGGCTTCCTCGGAGAAGAGAATTTGGGGTGAGCGGTGGAATGATGGGGACATGAGTATTTTAGGGGTGGAGGACTGTGAAGTGAGAGATTCTTCTGGGAGACCCATGTTGGAGTACTTAGGTGGTTGTGGTTGTGATTTCAGTTATGGCTCTATTTGCGGGTGTGATTCTGGGCGTGGTAATTGTAGTGGTATTAGTGATGCTGAATCAAACGTTAGTCTCAGTCATGACGGTAATTGTATTCTGAATATTTCAGACAGGCTTATCTCAATTGTGATCTTGATACTGGTAGTATTTGTGGTAGTAGTAGTGATATTTCCAGTGGCAGGTCCTCAGTCTACTAATGATAGACAACATTATGATTTATATACTATAAGCGGTATCAATGGAACTGCAAATTGATAAAGTGGCAATCTTCCGTTACTTGAGGAGGACAGTCACTTTCCGTAAGATTTGTCTCTTCTGGTAGGTTTGAATTCTTGGATGGGAAGGATAGATGGAAGTTCCACGGTGTTCAACAGGCAAGTGCGCGTAGTATGTGGTCAATGAGGCTATACAATTGTAATATTTTGTAAGCAGTTCCAGTGGAAACCGCGAAGTGAAGGTTTCAAACCTCATTCTTCTCGTTCCTTTAATTTTTGATTATGAAAAAGGTAAGATAGGACTGGTTCTCAGAGGCAGGGAGGCTTTATCTACCTCATCTTAGAACAAGTGATCTTTAAGCAGATGGACTCCCTTGCTATTCCTGCCAACTTCTGTAAACGCATAAAATGAAGTTTTTCACCTTCTATTCTTCTTCTCTAAAACATCAACAGCGTTTATTAGTTTTACTCGAGGCTCATTCGCAAAACACCCATTGAGAAACCCAGAATGTTGCTACTACTTACACGACAATAGAATAGATTGAGAACAGTGAAAAACTTTTCAAAAGCAATTTCAACTCCTTTGTAGGCTTTGACAACTTACTGTTAACCTTCGTTGCCAGAATCCCGCTCGAGAGATTCCAAATTTCCAAGCGCGTACGAGGGTTTGAGTGTCAGAAATTGAGATGGAAATCGCCCGAGACAGTAAGGTGGCATCTGAATCACAAGTCAAGCAGCTACCCTTTTTTTCAAAATAACGAACCAAAAATGATGCAAGAGCAGCTGCATTACAAAACATTACGTGGTGAGGGCTGCTGCGTGGTTTTATCACTCTCTTTGAGTCACAAATTAAGCTTGAACGTCGGTATATATATCCCTCGACGGGCAAGGAGCATGCTCAAGATTATGCCTTAGATCTTCAAGGTGGTCATTGCCCATTGTAGTTACCGCTAGATAAAGCTTGATGGTCTTTGTAGCCACACCAGACGCTCTACCGGAAAGTAGAGCCTTTTACCGCTGAGATTCTGGATCTTCAAGGTATGGTGATATTTGTAAGTGCAGGCATCAAGTCGCAAACAGGCGGCGCTATTGACCTCACGACTATGCGGGCATAAAGTCCTGACAAATATTGCATGCGCAGATTTAAAATAATGAATCTAGCAGATTGAATCTTTCGCTTGTGATCCATAGATCGCCGAATATCTGAGAGTAAGGTCAGGCGTACCGACTCGATTTTGCGAATAGATTTTTCCAGAGAGACTTACCTGCCAATTGAATCCCCCAATCGACCGAGGTTTGTGTGGTGTACTGGCAGATTTCTTCACGTCTGGACATCCGAGATCTCATCCATTACATCTCAAATCGAGGACACACAGTCTGAACAACTCAAATGAAATCATCTGCACTGTTCAAAATGAAGTTATAATTATTGATTCGACGGTAGGTAGTCCAAAATGTGATTAAATGGAATCGTCTGATAGTGGTATGGTTTCTTCATAAAGCTAACCTGTTGTAGAGAGGAGAAACATTTTTCGCACTTCACATCGTACAAAGGTATTCTCAGCTTCTTACGTCCGCCATAACGATTCTAATAAGCACACGTGATTTAGTAGGCCAAACACTGTGTAAGTAGACGTGCAAAAATTTTGTCTTTAAGACCTGCCAATTGTTGTCCTCATCTCCACTTATACCTTGAAGATTCAAACTCCGAGCTACTAAGTTGCGATGATTCAGCGATGAATAACAGCAATTGCGAGATTCTGCCTGGCACTAACCTAGCTATAGCATTGAAGATGTGTGGGCGAAATATGGAAGAGACAAAAGCTACCGTACAATCATCACCTCCATCCCACATCAAGGTTCACGATGGCCACCATCATTTGGAGACTCATTGTCTCATATCATCAGCCGGTAGAATTCTGGCCTACTTTGAAATATAATGGCGGGTCGGGTACAGTCATGCCAACGCAGTATTCAACAATGAGAAATCCACTGCCATCGAACCTCAGCCCGTTCAGCTGCACAAAACATTTATGGTCCCCGATATCCTCGTTAGTAGTTCCATAGGACCACGGCGACCGGACAAATATTTGCGGATGGGAACATAATCTGATACGCGTTTGAAGCAATTGGAATGACTGTAAGTAGGTAGGTAAGCACGGAAGTGGCGTTTTCGTAATCACTACAGCTCATTACCAGATAGCTTCAATTAAAGATTCTGTCCCGTTTGGGAAATATCTCGGTCGTTAGCGAGTAAGCAACATATTTATGGATTTACAAACACTTGTTAATATGTAATATTCGAATACATAGTGTCCAGAGTAATAATCATCTTTCAAGTGATCCCTGTAGTATGAGGACAAATCCCCTGATTAAGCGATCAAGGGTATGCAGAAGCTTTTGACCACCATCACCAACCTTTGTATAGTTGTTTCCCTCAAATCCTATTCATTTGTTTGAGAATCTTTATTTATTATTATCCTACGTCAGATATTTCAGATCCTTTGAGATAGATTTTCGCACGAGTACCACGCCGCACCGCCACATAAGGATTCATGCATAATATCAACTCCGCCCCATGCAAAGTGAGCATACATTTCATTGAGCCAGCAGCTACAGCATACTACGCATGTTGGCTAAGCTTATCTAATTACATTCAATCCTATCGTACACTCCCATTCCCATCGAAAGAAAACCGTTATGCTGGGCCCCGAGCTCTTTCTTTAACATCAACACGTGGTGGGGCGAGGATTTTGATGGTGGCGCAGGCAGTTTCAAACTTTTATGATCCTACCAAACCGTAGAGCTGGTTATCATCGACACCCAAGAAAGCTGACAGGTAGTAGTAGGAAGTCTTGATTCCAGATCAATGCATTTGGATAGTGTAGCAAAATTCGAGAACGGGGATGGTGCTGACAGAGACAGTGAGCCGTGGTATTTTGATCCATTGTCAGGCGTTCCTAAGTAAAGTTCGAACCACATCAATCTTAATACTACCCCTGAAATTGGATGCGTAAATCTCAAGATTGGCTAATACAATATCAAAAGGCTTGAAAACTGCGCTCTATTCTTCTGCTGTTTACTTCTTATCTTGGTAGCTAGAAAAACAGCCTTGCGAAATCTCTTCTCAATTACACGGCTGATTTTTCGTAATGTCAGTCCTACGATACAAGAAGGTGTTTTGAGATTCCTAGTCTCTTCTAAGTAGCATCTTCTTTAAGCTTTCAAGATACTCATATAAGGTATAGCTATGGATTCCAAATAAACTACTATTAAAAGCGTCCTCTTTGGGTAATCCACCAACAATAGTTAGTCGCCGAGGCATATTTACAAGGCAAACACCATGTTAGCCTGCGACCAGTTTATCAGGCCCCGAGTTATATTTGATCTCGATTCGTAAGGCACATGTGTTTCCAAAGTCAACCTCACAACCCGCCATGAAGCTCTCACAAGACAAGCTCATGATCATAATAATTTTTACTTCAATACTGTGATGATTCACACTTGTGTTTGTCTGTCATTTTGAGTCACTTAACTTTGAACACTGGAGTTATTGAGTGTGTTGCTGATTCTTGTATGCAAAATTGATCGCAACGCAATGTATTTCCGAAGGTGCTGTTCTCGCCTAAGCATCACACCCCTTTCAACTCTAGGCTTCCACCAGGCTACGTCAACTCAACGCCCTGGTATACGTATGCCCGCCAGTTACAAGAATGATTTCCTCGGAGCATGGAATGATATCACGACTTCGGTGAGGATGTGAGGAAGGTGCCAACATCTATCTTCAACAATACAGCTTTCCGCTCCTAGCGTCGTGGTGTCAGCAGAGCCAAGGGGGGGACTTTCTGAGATACCCTTGGAATTGTAACTTCTGCCTATTCAGACTACCTTTACCGTTGTCTTGCAATTCGATCAAAACTGCTGTGGCATCGAGCGCTGCTTACTCCTTGCCCGGATAGAGTTACCGGCAGCCGTGGAAGGCTCTAGCTTCAAGAGCGAGGGGCAATTTAACATGATAGTCATCAATAGCATTGAAAGCCTACACATAATTAATTACATAGTACACAAATTAGCTTGGGCAAATAAGATCTACTTCCAATTTCAAGACAAAAATGGTAGCCCACATATCTGCGGAATCGTTCTACTCTCTAATTATTCTTTCCATGGACCTTCCCTGTGTGGGAATGATTTTTGTCGCTCACGATCTTCTTTACTCACCGTCCTTCACAGATAGGTCTAAGCTTCAAACTCTAATGTATTTCTTATTTCTACATCATTACCCTTAACAATTCAATACTTTGCCCCACTAGAGAACTTACACTCGACACTTCTCCGGCTTATTCCCGTCTCACATAGACACACACTGACAGTTTACCTAGCCAGATGCTAATTCAAGGGCCTTATAGTTTCCTACTAACTGGAAAGTAAAGACCCCCTTTAACAAGATGCCAAGCTCATCCTAACCTATCTCCCAATCGACATGACCACGAATACATCATGACTCAATATTATTCGACAACTCATCGCTGGCATTCCATCTCATCTCACTAATTCACTTGCTAATTGACCAACAATACGCTCAGACTTAAACTAAACAAGGTCACATTCATCCCCACATCCATTAGCATGGCATCTCGCCGATTCTACTTTAGTGCCCGTCCCCGCCCAGCCAAGTAATTTCGAAGTTGCAGCTAGCGACGATCTTCCCGGTGCCGCAACTACTCACTGGCGCGAAACTTCTAGTAACTATCTACGACCCTATCGATGCACAGACTTTGAAATTGAAAGATGATTACACCCTTGCAACATTCTTGGCAGATCCAAATTCGTGTTATCATTTTCACAACAACTTCGTACAACGGCCATTTCAGGATTTTGGGTTGATGATGGCCTGAGATGATTTTCCAATTGCAGTAGAGCTCCACAAATGGTGAGTCCAGGCTAATCATCTCGTCATCTAAGAGTGGGGGCGCGCTATGCAACTACTGTGAACCCGGTCTGGATCCACTCCCCCAACCTCCACTTAGATACAATACGTGAACTTGCCAACGAAGTTGACCATACGGATGCCTAAGCGTCATCTCCATCGCGATAATCAACCCTAGAAGATCTTGGAATTCTTCGAGGTCTCGCAATATGCCCATCAAATCGAAGGGTTTTGCATCTATCCACATCATCGCTGACAAGCTGAGACCTTGCCCTTGATTCCATGGGTACCCGCACAAAATTACAAGTAATACTGTCAGTATTGAAGAAAGACATTCTGATGTTAGACATGATTGGAGTCTCCATCATCATCGACATGATTATCCCTATTCTCATGTTGTCTTGATGAATAATGAACTGAGACCGTGACCGAGACTTCTCGATTTATGATGGCCGATATGGCCCGACATGGTAGGAGGTAATATTCCATGTACAACATGAGTACACTTTTTTGAACTGACAAAAAAAAAGGAGCCCATATCCATTATTGGAACTTTCTCCGTATACACAGGCAATTCAATCTATTGCTACATTGAGATGAACTCGAAACTTAATTAAATGCTACTGGCGCCCCGATGAATATGAAGCGATGAGAAAGAAAGAGAACGCTAGCTGATAAACCGGAAACTAATACGCCACTTCAATAACCATAACATTTATAGTATAAACCAGTAGAACACAACAAAAGTGCCACAAGACCACCGCGCAAAGACCCGTTACCCGTAGATATTACCATAAACGTAGCTCTGCATTTGCATTTGCATGTGCATTGCAGCATGCATGCATATCTACATTAAAAACACTCATCCAGTCACATAAAGTTGCAAACAAGTACCGTGACAGCTTCAACCCACTCAGTTTTCACGTCCAAGGTTCCCCATGTGCGCTCTACCTGACGATATTCCCAATTTCCACGTTCTGAACCCTTCTTCAATATTCCTTACCAATCTAGAATTCCAAGTAAAAACGGCTCAATATAGACACTAATTCCGAGTTCATTCATTTCACTATACGCAATACCCAAGGGGTATCCTTCCTGTCTCGGCCCTGCTCCAGCTAATACAAGACAATATAAGTGAACAAGTGAAGAGATTTTTATACATCCCGAGTATTTGTGCACCCCAACCTCCCAATCTTGTGCTCCGGCCCCAGCCCAGTACTCTTTAATCACCTACGCTTCCCGTAACACTCGACCACAATACCGCATCACGACATACCCGAAAGGATCCACTTCCTGTACATACATACTGTACATCGATGTTTCATAGCGTACAATACTAGAAAAAATGATCCGATTCCCGAGTCTCCGAGTCTATGCTGTATCTTGTACAATCTTTTCTGCATATGATGCGCATACCAATGCCTGAATTTCTCTAGTGAATTGTGCTAGAAAAATTAAGGTTTGGAAGTGACTTGATCTCATTAGGGGATATAGTTGCATAACCTCAGTACAGTACACGGTGAGAATAATGAATAGAAATACAGGACTAGGAGATTTAAAATGCGGTCGCGGTTCTGACCCAAACTGCTGGAAATTCTTTGTTTCCTTTTGACTTGTGGGCCGCTAATCTACACCATTTCATCCCGCGCTGTCTATCTTCGCCGTTCTTGCCAATCGAATTGCTAGTATTTCTGAAGAACAATATTGTACCGAGATACTCATCGGCATTTCCGAAGCTCAACTACACATGTTAGCCTTTAGTTGTCCTCCCGCTTGCTTGCCCCTTCGTTTTCCATGGAGACATCTCCGTCGCCCCCAGCACCACAAATTGTATCTGTGCTACTAGACATCCAATCAGTTGTCAAATTCTTGACTGATAATCAGGGATCCCATCTACTAAAGCATAGGGGCAAACTCAAATTTGAAGATCTCGCCCATATCATATACATAATGGCAGGATTTGGCGGCGTAAATAAGGCATTGAGATCGCGAGATCTTCAAGAAGAATTAGGTTCTAGACACATATGTCGGTCAAGGTTAGTGTGATCGTACAAAGATCACGGGACTATTGCAGATTGAGTTTTAACTAACTCTTGGATCTGGAGTCAGAGATCTTATATCAGAGTACAGGCATGTTGAAAGCATTTAGAATGAAGTGATGCTTGTCACGGTAAATTCCCATGGGATCTTCGCACCAGAAGTAAGCCAACATGAAATAAGCTCCATTCACCTTAAAAAAACACAAAAGCCTCAGGGTGGATATGATGCAAAGATCTTTTATTAAGAATTAAGTAATGCAAGGCATACAACCAATTAAAGTGCCTAGGCAGTATATAGTAGATAGATAGATAGTAAAATAAATTTATTCTTTTATCTCATCTCATCTCGTCGATCTACTCGTCATTCCCATCTAATCCATACTCAACTCTCTACCGAGCGAGATCTCTCATTCCCTTCCCATTAAGACCTCGCGATACCATACAAATGTGTACCCCGTAATTCCACAAAAATCAAAACCTTGCTTTAGTCCAAATCCCGCAAAATGTACCCAGCACATCCATCCGACCCTCCCAAACCAAGCCACATCAGACCCAAACAAAAGAATGGAAAACACGTATTTTTTGGTGACCGAACAACTCCTCTCCTATGCGAACCTATAATGCCACACTGCGGCTTGGCCCTACCGCCAGTGTGTCCAGTCCAATACAAATGGAAAATGATTGACCCGCTAGCTATAAACCCCAAGTGACAAATAAAACGTAAAGGAAATTGATATAAATGAAAGGAAAATAAATTGATGTCTCAACTAACTCGACAGACTCGCTCAAATGGTATCTAGTAACGATAAAGATATATATCTCCTCAACACCTCCGCTACGCAGTAGAATACAAAGCAAATCAAAGCAGGCTAAGTAGTAATAGACAAATTGTAAAGAAACCAGAAGATTGAAGATCTGTTCTGGCTAGATCGGAGATAAAGCGGCAGCGAAGAGAGACCGTGACAAATCTGCAAGGCCACCCTGTTATCGTAAAAAGCTGACTGTGGAGCAATAAAGTCGATCTATCGATGGACTTTCAAGGTAATGATAACCCGCTATTAACGAGAATACAGAGTTACGCATGGGCGTTCTTGTGTCCAATGTATTGCAGAGTATGGTGTATTGGCCAATCCACGCGAAATAGGCTAAAATCCGTGATGCTCGGGAGTTATTTGCATGCAAGCAATATGCACAATGCAATGCAAGCTATGCATACTTCTCCAAATCGTGCAAAGATATGCCAAGCAAGCAAGGGTAGGTTCCATAGCTAGGGATGGTTTCCAGGATAGGTAGGTAGGTCTTGCTCATTTGATATGTGTGCCAGTGATGATGCCATATGATGATATGAAACAAGATCTTTTTCGGAATACCAGAAAAGCCATCGAATAAAGCATATGTAGCACTGACACGAATAAGAAGTCCAAAGCAAGAAAACAGGGAAAAATAACGCAAGGTAAATGGCCAAAGGGAATATTGGTATATGCTAGTACGATAAGATGCAGTAGATAGCAACTGGATTGATAAACGCCACACCACCAATGATTTTTAATAAGTCCAGCCAGAGCCATCCGTTTCGCCCCTTCCCATCCAGAAAAAACATACGCAATGAAGTCTAAATTAAGTATTGAGAGAATATTCGAATCCGGGTGTGGTAGTGTCGTAGTGCATCAGGTGATACACGAGTAAGATAGATAAGGAATTTGAAGATAGATAGCCATGCATGTAAACAGTAAGAAACAAGAAAATAAGCGGGTGGCGGTAACATGGTGGTATGGTGGCTGTGTTATAGAATGAAGATGATTGCGTAGAGTGGGATGAATGGATTTGAAGAGGGTGTGGAGGATGAATGTAGCCATCAGAGGATCCAGCTGTATATCGATATAGTATAGTCGTAATAGGTAACAAGGTAGTAGAATTGTGGCATTTGTAGGAAGTAGTGGATATTAAAGTCGTAACAAGCCATGGTAGTACACTTAGATCCATCGAAAGCAACGAATAAACAAAAGTGTTTCGTGAGACGCAAGTCGCTTAGAGAAGCAAGTATAACGACAAAACAACCAAGATGTATCTTTGTATGCCTTGAATGTAGATAATAGTCGTTTCGAAGGTAATGAGTATGTTGATAGGTCGATTTGTCGATTAGAGATAAATTGATGTGCAGCAAGGGTTGTCATGGTGGTAGTGCATGGATTTGTGCAAGGTATGTTGATGCATGAATGTGCATGTGAGGGTAATACGAGATAACTTCTGCCGAATGAGCATCCATCATCTCGCACTAACCCACTTTCATACCCCATGTTAGAAGAGAAACAACACCCCATGACCAATGGATTCCATCGCTCCAAAAACGGTCGAGAAAGAATGAAAAGCACCACAGCACAAGACACCCACTCAACGCTCTCATTCACACCCACGGAATCCCAGGTTCCCTATCAGATGTGATGCAATGAGCCCATAATTTGGCTTCATCAGCTTACACCTCTCATCCAATAGGACCGCGTAATCGATTCACGATTCAAGTACGCGGTATCTGCTGACTCTGCTGTTGATGTTGAAGCGAAGATAAAGCGCGATTTCCATTACCCCCACCAGCCATTGAAGCATCTACAACGTTTCTCGGCGTCTGATGTTGTTGACCTTGACCTTGATAATCAACCCCTGTACCCGAAGTGCCGGCGGCAGTCGCGGAACTATTTTCAAGATAATTCGATAAGTCCCATGAGCCTCTAGCGCTTGCTGCTACGGCTGCCGCATTTCCAAGTTGTGCTTGATATTGTTGTTGTGGTGTAGGCATGTGATGTGCAGTTCCTTGTGGCCAATGACTCGATTCTTGCGCACCATGTGGTACTGCAATTCTTAGATCAGGGGGACCACCCTGATAACCTATTGATTTTTGACTTTGCGGTGAAATTGCTCTCTGTGCGGGAATGTTGGAATTGTAAGATGTAGAAGTTGTTGATCCTGATATTGATCGGGGTGAGATTCCTCCATGATGATCACTTGTGTACGGTAAGCCTGCAGAAGAAGCTTCCGTAGCGTAACCAGTGGAGCTAACAGGTGTCAGAAGGGCAGGAGCATGTGTGGGTGGAAGAGTTGAAGCAGGACTGGCGGACTATAAATCATTGTTAGTATTGGGTTCGGACCAAGAATTAAATATATCGTGATGCGTGCTTACATATTTGCTGATGATTTTCTTCAAAGCGGGACCTAAATCCTTCCAGTGAAAGACCTTGACATCCTTTTCAATATTACGAGGCTTAGGGTTAGGAAACGCCATGATGACTTTGAAAAATTCCTCGCTGTCAGGCTTTCCTTTGGATACAGTTGCAGGTCGGAAACCTTCCAGATTTCTCCGTATCCTGTTCTTTTCCTCCACTGTAAACTTTGCCGCGACTAGTGATTCCAGTAGAGTAATAGTATCCACGCTTGTGACATAACAATCATTCTTTTCTTCCCAGTAAATGCAGCTGATTACAACGGATTGAGGTGGTCGTTCATCGGCTGATATAGCGTTGAAAGTTGTCGTAATCGTGCAACCAGATTGTGATCGTTTGAATTGAACAAGTCGCCTCTTTGATTCCCATTCTTCCGCAGTCCAATTATTTACCATCATATCACCTAAATCTCCACTGATCTCCAATTTCGCCTTATTTGCGTACATTGGGTAAGGATTGTATGTGTGGCCTGCATGAGGTGTGGCACCCGGACTTGAGGATTGCAAGGTCGAAGTTCTTATCAAGGCTGGGTTGCCAGGAGACGGCAAGGATGACATATTTGATCGCTGCATTGAGTTGGATGGTAATCCAGGGCTTCGCGCCATGCTCGAACCGATCGTTGCGTAGCCAGAATTCCAGGATGATACGTGCGGAGAATGAGCTTTTAGGGTGGGTGGTGACGCTGTTGAAGAACTTCCATATCCATAACCCATATTTCTAGGCGCTGACTGGGTTGAGTAGGCACCAGATCTATTGTACTGAGGCATCATGTTGCTGTAGGCAGAACTTGCTTGAAGATATGGTGAATAAGAAGATGGCGAGCCATCACTTGAAGAGAATGCATAAGGAAATTCCTCCTTTGGCTTTAGCTGTTGGGAGTTTCGTTTGGGCGGGCTCCTCATCAATTCCGCGGATTCAGTCGAGATTTTCCTCTTCCTAGTTCCCTCAAGTGAGTGTACATCGCTTTCGAAAGTGAAATCTCCGACATCAACCTTGGAAATAACATCTCCATCACCTTCCATGAACATTGACACTGGTACTCGAGAAGAGGACCAATTTGTAGACGCGAATTGAGGGACTTCACAGGTCACAATATAACTGCAAACCCCTCCTGACTGATTCATTTTTCTTACTGAAGCCTGGCATTTTTGTTGTCCAAACACCAAATAAAAGGTCGGCGAGTTCGAGGTTAATAGCTCGTACAAAGTAGTTATGTAGACGCTCACTGAAGTACCCTGACTTCCCCGCTGGGGCGAGAACGATGTAACTTCGGGTATCGGCGTAGACCCAACATTCAAGTAAGGTCCCGATTGCTCATCGTAAGTAGTACGTGTGCTACCCGATCCATAACCTAGTGGAGTCATCTGCCCGGCATTGTGGTAAACTGGCGCCGGAGTAGATGTTGGAATTGAAGACTGCGTTCCATACGAAGGGGTCTGATATGGAAATGCATTCTCTGGATATGATCGAGCAGTTTCGTAGCCTACTTTAAAGTTAGTGATTTCAACGTTCGCATAGCTATTAGTCAAGGTATAAAGCCATTCTTCGCTGTACTAACCATGAAGCTGTGGCGGTTGCGGCTTCCCGTAGGCAGACATTGACAGGATATCTGTCGGGGAATCCGCCCGGGGCACAAGGGCTCCCTCGTACCCTCCTTCGTGTAAGGCTGTAGTCTCTGGTGATGGATAAGTTTCGTCAATTATTATCGGTCTACCAGAAGATAGGTGTTCGGACTGTATGGAAAGCATTGTATTAGCAGGAAGAATATCTTTAACAGTGTGAAGTCATGGAATACACGTACGTCGAACAAGGTGTAAGTTGAGTAGGCCAGTTTGGCGGTGGGGGAGGAGTAAGGCTAAAAGATGCTATCGACACCACAAGAACACTGAGCAGAAGCTTCAATGAATTGAGAAGTTCTACTGTTGATTATCGAAAATATTGTAGGAGGCTTGGTCCATGAAAATTGTAGAAATCTTAAAGTGATGAGGTTGTGAAGAAGAGCGAGAACTTGAGTGTTGTTACGCTGCGTATCTATATGAGGATTCGAGGAAATGGATTATAATCGGTCAGAGAACTCTCGATAGAAGTGGAGTATCTTGAAAGATAGACTTAGGTGACAAAGTATTGGGTGGATAGTGGTAGTCTGTTAGATAGATCTTGGTACCCTAGATCTCTTAGGTAGAGTGGCTCCTTTTCTGTTTCCGTTATTGGGAAGAATTAAAGTTCGATCGACAACGACTTAAAACGATTAATGATGAGATACCGAGTTTAAGTAATAGAACTTGAGTAGAACAGGCTAGTCGAAGAAATAGTTTCAGAGCTGAATGCTTTTTCAACAACGCTTGTTTTCCAAAGATCTTGACTAGCGATCTCAAGTTCCCGCACTCTAGAAATAACTAGGGCAGAGGCGTAAATCGTCCGAACAAAGTCTCGGGAGCATGAAACTAAAATAGTAAGTGTCGATAACGATTCTAAAGGAAACTCTGTGGGTCAATCAGCCTGAGTAACTTTACAAATGATGAAGAGAACAACAGTATTCTCAAGATGGCTTGACGAGGGGCGTTCATAGCTTAGTCGCATTCATAGTGAGGGTAGGGTGCAGGCACGTACAGGACAAAGAATTTGAAGTTTCTTGGATGTTCGATAGGATTTACGGATTGCCAGAAGATATGCAGCCACCCGAATGGTCGAACCTTTTAACTGAACCTGTTCGTTGCGAGGCAAATGTCAGTATTCGTATATCAGAAGCATGCCGTCATGATGGATGTGCTGGTGACAAGTTGTTAAGAAAGGTGGTGTAGTAGTGAGTAGGTAGTAAGTAGCATGTGCACATCGACGAGTGTATACCAAGGGTATAACGATAGCCTAGTGGTAAGGTTGCGTGGTGAATGAGGTGGAGGTTATGAATTCACCATCCTAGTCCCGTATATAGAATAGCACATATGACTTCCCAGGTGCAAGGATGAGGATGGTGTGAAAATAAGAATAAATAAAAAGGGTAAAGCGTGAAATACATACAAATGGTGGGTCTAGAAGGCACTTGCAGGTTTTATGAGTAACTTAAGTAACTTGTACTGGGCAAAGAAGAATGGCAGTAGTCAGCTAAAAAGGTAAAGCGTGCGTGTGGCCTTTTTCTTGATTGCTCAGATCTCGTGTATGGTGCAGAGGCGGCTGATGGATGGCTGATCTGCTGAATGTGGTCACACCAATTTCAACGATTCAGGAAAATGCTTCAAACGCCTGGAAAAGGCTGGGCCAAATCAAAGGCTTTCTAACTGGTTTCTTTACTCTCCACGGAAGAGAACGCGATCAGGTCCGTTGATCGGATTCTCGTTCTAGTTTCGAACTTTGATATACTATTTTCCGGCTCTAAATTTTATCCGATTGTGTATTGTATAAATCCAAAAAACGGTTGACGTGTTGTTTGGGATGAAAATGGAGGCTTCGAACGGCAGGATTCGGATGCAGGCTAGACACGTTCTTGATATGGGTAGCTGAGTGTGGCTGTTGCCTCTAGAGGATTTGGAATGAGGCACTGGTGCTTCGTTGACTCCGAGTCCGGGCAAAAGAACTTTGTAAAGGTTGAGAATATGCGGTCGATATTTTGGTGCAATGCTGCGCAGTTTTGGGTGCTTGCTGAAGTCTTGAAACTATAGGTTAAGACGTAGTGGGGGAAAAAGGGCTGATTTGAATTTTAAAGGCTGTGAAAAAGATATATTCTTAACGCAGAAAGGAATATATATAAATGGTATAATATAGTAAAGAGCGTGTCGGAAGTGAAGTGGTAGTGATCACCAATTAGTATTTTATCGAAGGTTGAATTTGATGAGCGAGATATGAAAGATGCGAAGTATGCAAAGCCTTTTCTTGTTTTAGAAAAAAAGAAACCAAAAACGTCGAGATTTGTGCATATGTGTAGAGGACCGAGGTAGACAGTATAGGATCAGAGTAGGAACATTAGAGTTTGGCTGAGAGCTTTTCTCGAATTCGATGCTGACTTCGAATATGGATTGGGTAAGGGAGAAGAGTGTTGTTGTTTGAACTGAGATGTAGGATGAGTACTAAATCTATGACATGCATTCCCTGATGGAGGGGATAGCGAATACGTTTTCTTGCATACGACCGGGTTTCTTTCTAGGAGGAGTAAAGACGTGGAGTAGACTTCGGACGTAGAAAAGTGATGATATCCTTGGGTTTGAGGAATTTGAAAGCTAAGGTCAAATCTAATCGGGGTTTGTCGTGTGCTTCATTCGATGAAAGTAGATATCGATACTGTAGGTCGGCGACTGCGGCTTGAATTGATGATGAGATCGAAATGTGAATTGTACTGTATGCCGATTTGTTCAGAATGTGGAGAGGGAGGCTTTCGACACCCAGCTTTGGATTAGATTGGACAGAAATTGCTTGCTTTTTCTCTTTCTTTTCTTTTCTTTTTTTTTTTTGGTTCTTGGAATCTTGGTGGTATGAATTTAAAAAAAAAAAAAAAATGATAATTAA
>PQXK01000389.1:0-20041 GCA_004786245.1 Botrytis hyacinthi | reverse complement strand
TAATTAGAATGATCAGAATGATTGAATAATAAATATAAAATTCATAAATTATTTTGAATTGAAAAATCTATACGAAGTATTATATTATATATACTATCGCTTAACATTAGTATCAATGAAATATATTGAAGAGTGTACTGATTGAAATCTTATAATCATTAAATTTCATTTTAGAAAAAAATTGTCTCATTTATCTAATCCGTGTTTACATTCTGATCTCCAATGAAGTAGGCAAACGGAGAGTCAAAATTTGTGTTGCATTCTGCTGAGCTACTTTCTCGGGTCAAAATCCGGCACAGCACAGAATGACTATCATCTCCTGATAGAAGGGAGATATCGGAGAGAAAATATTTTCCAAGAAATGTTAATCCCGTTCGCATATCAATTGCGACAATTGTTGGATGAATAATCGCGCGAATCTATTTTCAGATTATTCCATTTCCAGCATGTCTTGTTGGTAGTGTTCCCGGAAAGGAAGAATCGGATGATCAAGGAATAGCAATGAAATCCTCCAACAGAAGGATGTCGATGATCCTTCCTGTGACACTTCTTCAAGGCTTCCGTCGTTCAAACTCTTGTAGAGTGAGAAATGGAAGGAAGGTTGGTTGGATAAGAATTGCAAGACAGCGAGAATTCCGCCACTTATTATAACCAAGGATGGCACAAAGATGCCTACCTATGTACTCATGCTTTACGCACAAGTGCTTATGCATGAGACGTACAAAGCCGATCTCGACCACACGGTACATTTCCTGGGAATAGCCGAGAAGTAGTACGGGGTACGGGGAATATATGTTAAACACGATTTACGATATATGAGTGGATGTAGATGGTGGCGTTTTCTGCTGTGAGTGCTGTGCGAGAATGTGCTCAACTCGAGACGGGCGACTGGACATCTGTCTAGCTGACCAAGGAGGGGGTGGCATCATAATACATACATACTTGATATCGTAAAGGGGAAAATGTTTCGACGATTGTTTTCTCCGCGATAAAACCTTAATTCACGGACGTGAATCTCCTTGTCCTCATAAAAAGCTTAAGAGAAAAGATAATTCGTAAAATCAAAAATCACATGCAGATTGGATGTTGTAGAATTTTACTTTTGTTTGGGCTTGTTTGATCTTGATGTTCTGGTGTATGATTGGTTGTAACGAGCAGTCGGACATTTTCATTAGCACGTTTCGGATGTTCAGGGGTCAACGCAATGCACTTTATTGAGTTCGCGGTTGAACAAGAAAGAGACGTGAGGGAAGCCAAAAATCCTATTTAGGCGAGTTAGAAACCCCTCATGATGGGTGGAGAATTTAAGGAAGAGGAAGGAACGAGAAGAGTAAGAAAGGTTAAGAGATATGACATTTATGCTATGTGCAATGTGCATATCCGGTTCCATCAGCTAGTCAAGTCAAATCGACATGAGGTCGGGTATTCTCATGTTGGTGATAGGCATGAAAACAAGGTTTTAAGTTTGGATAATATCAATGCTTATGGTTACAAGATCCTGTCTACAGCCTACCGGTGGCGGTATTTCCCTCAAGCTCCATACTGTCATTGAATTGCGGAGTAGCTAATAAGCTTGTTAGTTTCCAAGGTTCATCGAGGTGTAGACGTTGCTTTGCTTGCTCTTGGTATTTGTCTGTTGTGAGGGGAAAATCATCCAAAGCCCTTCTGGATTCTTGGTGTAAGGGAAACATCTGATATTTGGCGAAGGATGATCGCTCTTAGGAAGAAGGAAGGACAGAAAAGCTTTCGAGTTTAGATTCTGCAACTTCATCTCTTCTTTCTTTCCTTTTAACATTATCTTTCCCGTTCACCTGTAACATGCACATGGTGCTTGAATCCCTTTTTTGGCCCCACGTTCCATTCCATAAGATTTGACCCCTAGTTCCCTCCGTCAGCCCCACGCGAGAATCTAGCTTCAACCAATCATCGCTCATATATGCACAGAAATTGATGACCATATACAAGGGCCTTACCATGCAAAAATATCACATCTCTGTCTCAAGTTGATCTCCTTCTTTTCCGGTATCACTGTATCAGATCTTTTCTCGGGTCATGGATATCATCCTGGTTTTCTTTCTTCATATTAATCACATCTATTCTTCGCCTCAATCTCATCTTCTGTTCATCCAGTGAATGGTCTTGGATTTTCTTTCTCCTGTCTTAAAAGTAAAATGTGGCATGTAGATCATGCATTTTGACTTTGGTACATCACCTCAGTGATTCAGAAAGGATACGAAAAGATCCCACATTAGACGTCACCGGTGTCCACCACTTGGGTCAACTCCAACTCTATGCGCTTCTACATATTCCGGCAATATTCTTCGTTTCGTCTTTACGCGCTTCCGCATCTACTCCACATTTTACTGTTGCCAAGAAACAATATCTTCAGAAGTACTATATCTTTTGACATATCTCAAATATATTAAAATCTTCCGATTCTGGAAAGCAAACCTTCTTGTTTCGGTTCATATCCGTTGAAGGGTTTAGCTCTAAAGAGCCTTCACTTCCTCGCTTGTCTCTTTATTAGTCACTTCATCTACTTACCTCGGAAGTTGGAAATTTCTACATGTCACTTACTCAATATTTATTTTTCAAGTGCAGGCACATCTGAGAGCTTCTCTAATAGCACTACAACGCTCCTTTTCTAAGCAACCTTCGCAACTGCATTCTTTTTCGTTTCTTCCTGGCTGTGCCAGTCATTTTACCTCATGGTTCCCCCTCCTCTTGACGTGAAAAAGTCATACACGCACTCAGACATGCTTATCTCATCACGAACTTCTCCTCGGCTCAGTTTGCGTAAATCTGGAGGGTATGATCCAAACGACCGAGGACCATCGTCATCTACTTCTTCTAGATTTAGCTTCAACCATTTGATCAAATCGCCCCCGCCTTCACCAAGTCTTCCGGCTTTAGTTCCAAGGCACGGTAAGCCAGCGCCATCACGGACTCCCCGAAAGTGGTTCAGAGGGTTTTTATGGGTTTCTGGCATATTGGGGTTACTTTACTTTGGTTTCACCTCGACATGGCTAGAAAGGCCCATGACGGCAGTAGGGTGGGCAACAGATTCTGGTAGTCAGTATGAGATGGTTGGAGAATCAGAATTGCCGGACTTTCCAACACCAGTTATCGTAACAGACAAACGCGGACGATCGAAATGGACGGTTTCCATACCTCCGAATCATGAATTTCCCCTCACTCCTATACAATATGCCGATATATGCGCGCAAAATATGGAAGTCGCTGCCACTGTTGCAGATCTTCATAGCCACGTGCACCGAGAGCACTTTGCACATTATGATTACTACCACGTGGACCCAAATTTCATGGACGTTGCTGAGGCTGAGGCACATGGACTTTTACCTGGAATTAAGGCGAAGAACAATGTATTGAGGGAAAAAGATGGTTCATTGGTGGGCGAAAATAAGGACGGCTTGATTGATTCAGATATCTGTGACAAGACTCTGACTTTTGTGCTCGAAACATCAGATGCGGGACTCGGAAGGGGCTTGATGATGCTGTGGACTGCGTTTGGTTTAGCTCAAAAGGAAGGAAGACATTTCTTCGTAGATGACTCAAGATGGTAAGCTTTGAGAAACTAAGGATCATTTCTTTCCTCGTTACTGATAACAACAAGGGCATACGGCAAATATACAACATTCTTCAAGCCACCTCCGACTCCCAAATGCAGACCCCCACCGCGCCACGAAATGCTTCCATGCCCGCATCATGCTCGCCATTTAGTAGTCTCGGCTGCTACCGCAACTCATATCTTGGGAGGATCTTTCAACGATTATTTTGAAGACGCGAGAAAGATGGAAGTCTATCGACAAAAGCCCATCTTTGAAATGGCTCGACTCGGTTACGAAGCCCTTTTCCACCTATCCGACGATGACAATAAATACGTTGACAGCAGAGCCGGGGAATTCTCGGCGAAGTCCACACTAGACCCATCAAATCAGGAAAGCGGGATAGTCATTGGTATACATGTTCGTCACGGGGACAGGAGACCATACGAATTCCAGTATAAAGACAGCTATATTCCATTGACAGTGTATAGCGACAAAGCACACATGTTGATAAACGAGAAGTTCAATCACTCACTTACGAATGGGGAACACGACACTTTGGCTAAAATGGCCAGTGCATTGGTCATTGCCTCTGATGACCCAGATGTCTATGATTCCGAAGAATTCAAAGACGTCTCTAGAGCGCAGGAGCAGATCCGACTAGCATCCAAGAATGCTCTTGATGCAGCCGCTCCTAACCCTAACACTCCAGGGCCAAGAAAATTCGTAGATGATACAGTAGGATGGGAAGGAGGATTCTATGCTGGCATGTTCTGGAGTTTAGGCAAACCTTCAGGAACTCCGAAAACTGCTGTCGAAACCCCGGATACAACATTACCTCCTACTACAGAAGCTTTACGATTGAGAGAATTGGTCGGAAGGGCTTATTTGATGGATTTGGCGGTGTTGGGAAAAGCAAGTGACAAGATTATCTGTACAGTCAGTGCCACGGGCTGCAGGCTTCTTGCCGTGATGATGGGATGGGAGAAGGCGATTGATCAAGGGGGATTCGTCAATGTGGATGGAAACTTCAATTGGAGAGGAGTGGAATGGTGAAAAAGTAGAGCACTTGTCTCCTCTTTCATGCATGCAATTCAACTATTCTTTTGTTCATATTAATACCTCTGGGTAGCGGGATTTTTTTGGCGTAAAAGCATTGCCCCTGCGTTGGAAACGGAGTTTTGGGCTTTATGGGACAACCCACAATCGTGATGGAGATTAAAGGTAAATAGGAAGCATGCATTGCACGGTGTAGGATTACGTGTTGCATGATACCAGGCCATTGGTTTAGCGTTTTTTTATAGAAATTACTTGAATAGTAGTATATTCTTTCTCAATTCGAACTTGTTCTATATACCCTGGTGATGACTGCTGAATAGCTTACATGTCATGAAGGAACCAGTGATGCTTTCTCTGATCAGTCCATACTTCCTTGACTACAGCATATTCGTCGCTTGTTGCTTCTACGGCGCAAAGTTGCGCAATCGAGAAGTCTGACACCGGATGAGAAGCAAGGCACGACCATACACATACCTACCTATGTATATCAATTGTGTCTATGTGCCGCCTTCACCAAACTTCCTGATTGTCTAGTCGGGATTGGGATATTCAAAGTATCTGATTGTTATATTCGAATTGGAACATTGGAAGATATCACAGGACCTGCAGTTTGAATTTCGGAAGAATTGGTACGTATTATAACTGATTTAAGTGATATGATTATTTCAATTGATATCGAAAATGTTATTCATATTAACATCCTAATTCAAATCATACAATAACTCTCATACTTTTATACTTTATTATATATGATTTGATCTAGTACAGTTAACATCTAGCTTACGCCACACCCAAACTTTTCCGTCAAAACCTCGGCACGATGATTTTAACGCTAGGCTCTGAAACATACAATCCAGCATATAACCATTTGATGTAGCCTAGTGAAGATCTAGAGAACCTACGCTATCCACAAACTTTACATCACAACTTCGACAAGATGATTCTCTCACAAGCTCTAAAACGTTGTAGGTTGTTCTTTCTCGCTCAGTATCACTTATGGTGAGGAAGTAAAGATCGACTCGGTCATCCTCTCCTTAACATGTTGCATATTTTCATATTTTTCCGCTGTTCATCATCTTATCCATCATTCTTCATTATTCGCCCGTTAAGGTAGCATTTCTTACCACCCAAAACGTTCAAAATCAAGCCTTTGTTAACAATTTTATTCATTGAGATTGCAAAATCATCATGGGCCAGCCAAGAAGCATAAAAGGGCTCTCGACTAGCAACCAGATCCGAAGTATGTCGATGGAAAGCTTCTTGGAATCTTCTCCGCCTACTCCTTCTCACACTCCCTTGGTTCGATCACCCGTCAGAATACTCGGGAGTGGGTTATCAGCTTTGACACTCGCACGCGGTCTTTACAAAAAGAAAATTCCCTTCAAGATCTTCACAAAAGATAGCCGACCTGATGAGAACTCCAAACGACATGATTATAGTATTTTGTTGCCAGTGTGGATTGTCAAAGACCTAAGGAAGCTGCTGAACATTGGCGAAAAAAGGTTTCAAGATCGCCTTTTAGTGCCTCGCACCACACCCTTTCCTCAGAGAACAACCAATACCAAAGTGAGAGTTCACCGCGGTATACTAGAACGTCTTTTGAGGTCACGATTCAAGGATGAAATTGAATGGGATTGTGAGATTAGGGTTAGATCAAGCGGGTCGCCTCGTTTGGTTTTCCCCCCGCATGTCGATGCATTGGAAGGGAATATTACGTTCGACTGCATGGGCGTTCATTCTCCGCTCCAGTGTCCAGGTAGCTATAGAGGAATCAGCCCCATTGTAGTATTCCGAGGCACTGTCATCTTGTCAAAGACTTTGTGGGATCAGAAGTTTCGAGATTGGTTTCCTGGAAATAAAGCGCAAATCCATAAGAAATTCGACAGAACCAATTTGGATCTCATAATCAACCACACTGACACGCAAAGTGGCGAAGTGAGCTTAACTTACATCTATTCACGGCCTCGCTTAGATAGTCTAGTAGACACTGAAGACGAGCTCTGGAAACCGACGCGACCAACTTACGAAGCAGCCTCCCCTGTCTTGATCGAAAAGTTTCTTAACGAAATCAAAACCTTCCGACTAAAGCATGATCTACCTGGCCCTTTTAACGAAATTTTTAATCCTGAAACAATGAAAGAAAACAGAATCTTACATTGGCTGTTGAGAACTCACCAGGTGGACCAGCCAGAACTTATCAAATTGTGGACGGGCGATGAAAAGATAATGAAATTAGGCGATGCTATAATAACCATGCCCATAGTCGAGACCACTGGTGCTGAGCTTGCTATCTCCGATGGTTTGGAAGTGGCTGATCAGGTTGAGAGATACGGGGGAGCAAGGTTGCACCGCTGGTTTATTGAAGGCTGGAATTGGAGGCTTACTGCACTTCGGGAGAGTAACCGCCGTATACTTACAAGGTTTCGATGAAGTATATAGTTGCACGTGAGATTAAAATCCCTAGGTAATAGACAATAATCGGTTTCAGGTGAGGGGCAGAGATTATTACTTATTCTATGGCATCCCTTTCCGCAATTTCTCAGCCTCGGGGGTAGCGATAATTGATCACATTGAGCGTTATCAAGGGAACCTTTTCGATAGATCAAAAATTCATTATATTGCATACCTTCCTCAAGCCATGGATGAAACACTGTCGATCTCCCAGCACTCATCATATAAATACATTCACTCTTCATTACGGGTCAGAACATCTACACCCTCCATTTCCATATCACATCATGAAAAATTTCCCTTTAAATGAAGTCACCAAATTCCATCATCTGGCCGGTCCTATACCTCTATATAGCCCATTCTACAAACGCAAAATCCCATTTCACATCCCATTCTACAGAAGTCCACGCTCTGCATCATAACAAAGCTTTACACCCTAATAAGAGAGACTTTCTCTCCTGTGAGCAAACCTATGGAGAAGGTTCAATTCCATGCGGTGGTAGCGATAGTAAATACTGCTATGATCCTACGGTTGGGGAGGTGAGTTGTCCTTTTCTTCCATGTACATACTGTGCTAGAATAATTTCCGAGCCCCTTGAGAAATTCCTCCACGCAAATATCATTCATGACCTTCTGGCAGTCCTTTGGTACTTTTTAAGAATCTGGACTCTGAAGACTTCTAAAGAGTAGTGGTATTTCCTACCCCTAGAGTACCCTCTCAATTGCCCATAATAGTTTCGAACTTTCAAATTCAAATTGGGGAGGTGCTTGAACTTCAACTCTGAAGGAAGACAACGAGATGCGAGCATGTGAAAGCTTATACTAATAAACTTATGACATAAACAGTCGTGCTGCATGCAAGATTATGGATACTGTGGTATAGGCGATGTATGCGCGTCGATTGAGGGTTATTGCTGTCATAAGGTATGACATTTATCAAATCTCCAACACCCCCCCAAGGATCAATGCTAACACCATACTCGACGCCAGGACGAAAACGAACAAGTCTGTATGCTCCGTCTCGGCATCAGCACCCCCGATGATTCCACACCCGACCCCGATTCTGATTTCGATTCGGAAGACGCAGAGTCCGGTTTGACATCCGTCTCATCCTCCTCATCGGCTTCTCAATCACAGTCAGAATCGCAATCAAGCGCGGAAATGAAGTCGGATGATGAATCGTCTGATTCTGACGGTGACTCCAGTCCACCCATGTCCATGCTAATAAATGCATTGAACTCGGGTCCCCTCGCCGACGAAGATGCAGACGAAGACGAAGACGAAGACGAAGACGAAGACCCAGACTCAGCTTTGGACTCGGGATCAGATGTCGATGCTGACACGGGAACTAATGTGAACCCTGAATCCACCGCCGTGGTTTTGAGTCTAGGGACTGCAGTAGCGTCTGCGATGCCTTTCGACATGACGAACAAGGATGGGGCTTCTAGCGTTCTAGCTTGGGATACTTCGACGCGAGTCTTGTCTTCGGTGGTGGTGGAGACTAGCAGCGCCACTGCTGTGAATGATGCTAACGAGCCGACATCATCGGCTCTTCCATCGCAATCTATTTCGGAGGGGCTTAATGCCAGCGCGACAACGTCTGGCATAGATGGAACTTTTACTGGTGGGGCTATGCGGATTGGGAGGGAATCAGGTTTGGAAGGAGGGATGGCAAGAAGCTGGTTAATTTGCGGAGTATCTTTTGTGGTTTGGGTGGTGTTGTGATGAATGAAGGGGTATTTGAGGATATCGTGTGCGGCAAGCGAGGTACAACATTAATTCAGAGTGTCCAATAGTTCAGACTGCAGTCCAACAATCAAAACCCTTTGAATATTCAATTGTTTCTAAGCACATTGAAAGTATTTGAGATATTGAAGGGGTTTCGATTATTAAATCGATTTGAAAGATTGAATTGATGAAATCAATAATTACATCTCGAAAATCTTAAAACTAGAATTTTAGAATGAAATACAATCCAACAATCAAAACCTTCGGAATATTCAAAACCTTTTAAATACTGAAAGTATCTCAGACATCAAAATATTTTCAATTGTCTAATTGATGTAAGATAATCAATCTATGAAATGGATGATGATGTTCTCAGAGTCTTAAAACTAAAATCTTAGAATGGAGTACAATTCGGACGACTGTAGAAACACTGGTAGGAACTATGAATGAATTACCTAGCTATTATTATCTACACGCTATCAAATATCATTTTATAACTCGATTTATTTTTTCTTCAATTCCATCCATCTCTTTCTACACCCACTAATTAATTATTGGCCTTAACATCCCCTCCATACTGCACCCTTCTAATCATCGAACGATTGCATCCCTTGATATCTTGAATACCCGCCAATCCCATACTTTGATCCACATCCGCCAGAATCCCTTGCAAGACCTGTTTGGCTCCCTGTTTTCCACCTATTGCTAATCCATAGATAGCAGGTCTTCCTATTAGAACGGCCTTGGCACCTAGACTAAGGGCTTTAATAACATCCACACCAGTGCGGATGCCACTATCGAACAAGACTGTCAGTTTGTCACCAACAGCATCGACAATCTCAGGTAGCATTTCTAGAGAGCCAACAGCACCGTCGAGTTGACGACCGCCATGGTTACTAACAATGATGCCGTCAACCCCGGCTTTGACGGCTTCCAATGCATCGTCTGGATGTTGGATGCCTTTCAGAACAATGGGACCGTCCCAATTATCTTTCAAGAGTTTGATTTGATCCCAGGTATGCGCAGCACCGGAGAAGACATCACCTACCCATTCTTGGGAAGCCTCAAAAAGCTTCTCCTCTGGAGTGGCATTGTATTTTTCCTTGAACTTTCGGCGGAAAACAGGGTCAGTGAAGCCAGTTTTGTCACCGACACCTTTCATGAAAGGAACATAACCTCCATCAAGGTCAGCGGGTCTCCAGGCTAAAGCCCAAGTATCGAGGGTTACGACGAGGACTTTGTAGCCGGAGTCCTTTGCGCGTTTGAGGAGGGAGAGGGTGATTTCATCATCTTGAGGCCAGTAAAGTTGATACCAGCGGTGGCCATCGGGGCCGTTAGATTCGGCTACTTCTTCGACTAGGAAAACGAATCATTAGTCATGACTCCTCATCAAGGTATAGGATTCATATTCTCACTGGATGAAGACGAAGCGGTGCTTAGAATATAAGGTACACCAATCTCCGCACAAACTTCCGAGAGACCAGTCTCCTTGTCTTCATGGAAGATCTGTTGAACACCAACTGGAGCCATCAGGATGGGACTATCATATTCCTGGCCAAAGAGATTGACACGGAGATCTCGCTTGGTAGTGGGACGCAACATTCGAGGTACCATCTTCCATTGTCTAAACGCGAGTCTGTTGGCATCCATAGTGGCTCTTTCCCCGGCTCCTCCTGCTACATAGTTGTATGATGTGGATGCAAGCTTAGATCGCGCTTGTTCCTCGAGTTTGTTGGGATCGGTGGTCACAGTTGGGAAAGTATGAGCAAACATGCCATCTGAAGGAAGTTAAGTTAGCTGCCTGGTCTTGTTTTGAAATGAAGGGGACATTGCATAGGGTATCATACCTCTATAAATTTCGTTCTGAAAAGCACCGTATTTTCTTTCGCGAGTCTCTCCATGAACGGATTGAGGATGTTGTTTCTGCATATTTGGGGACATTTTGAAGGTAGTGTTTCGTTGGAGGGGAAGAAAGAAAAATGGTACTTATTACACGAGATGATACTATACTGTACAGTTGAGAATGAAAAGAGGTAAGAAATGACCTATTGATTTTATCCCTATAATGGTTTTTGTACTCACTCTATTTTGTACCGGTTTCTTCGGTAAAATATGCGGAGAGTTTTGATAAATAATCCGTAAATAATAACAGTCTAGGAACCTATTTACCTGACGTATTTCGTTCCAAAGTGGTAGAAACTATTGCATTTGGTGTTCAGATACGTGGTACTTACGTCATAGCATACATTTTGTATTGTGTATACCGAAATCCAAGTACGATGAAGTAGCCCGGGGAGTGAAGACGACGAGAACGTTGTAAAATCCATTCAAACATCCGAATGTGAAGTTTTTCGTTTTATGTTGAAATGTATATGGAAATGGTTTTCACATGAGATTGGTAAAAGGTAGGAAGATGTACCATCTTACCTAGGATATTGAATCCAAGTACCTATCTATCATCACTTGGCACGCACGGTCATTATCACGCTTAGATACAATACCTCGATGGATAACATTGGCATGGAGAAGGCACAGTGCCACAGAGTCAGAGCCAGAGACAGCAGCAAGAAGACAGTAAAACAGATAGAGAAAGAGGGGCTTTATAAATTCCGATCCACCTCAGAGGTACGAACTGCCACAATGGAATCATCATGCATACATAGCTTTGCATGTCACTCCATATATATACATGCAGGTGTACTTTAAAGGCGTCGAACATGACTATTGCTGACTTGTCATTTTGTGGCATCAATATCGGGATACAAGGGACCACAAGGGCCAAACAACGCAATCGTATTCGAGTAGACGTATTACAAATGATATCTTCATCCATTGTCATTCAATCATTAACTTTGCAATTCTCCGCATAAGAGATCCAAAACTTCTGAGTGGCTGCATGACTCTACCCCGAGTTGCTACAGACCCCGCATCGATCAAAGAACTAATCCCCGCTCGGAAGGAACCAACCAACATATATTTGGTGCTATTGACTGTCTTCCAAATAGTCTCTACCATATTCACTGAAGCACACTCGCAGATATGCAAGTATGCTAAACCTCGGCGTTGCATATCGGCTTTAAAGTCCTCGTAGTAAAATGGTGTAAAGGTGGTGGGTGTAGTGACAGATAGTGTAACCCCGCTCTTTCACCTGTTATTTAAAGTGATTCGAGTCTCTCCAATTTCCATTCTTTTCAATATTAACACATCCGCCTACCTATCTATACATACTTTCTTTTCTCATATTCTTTTCTTTTCTTTCCTTGAACTGAAAAGAACTCGTGGGAAATCAAAACGTGTACCACCTCGCCAAGGAATAAATCGCAGAAATGGCAGCAGCAACAACCCAATCCTTTGATATTCCCAAACAATATAAAGCTATTGTTTACGACAAACCGGGAACTATTTCCACAAAAATCGAGCAATTAAATACACCTGAGCCCGGACCCGGCGATGTGCTTGTGAGACTGTGAGCTCACACTGCGCCGTTTTTATCAATGTGATTTCGCTGATTGTGCTGTCTTGTGTAGTACCCATAGTGGTGTTTGCCACAGTGATATGGGAATCTGTGAGAATAGTTGGCGCGGTCGTAAGATTACTACATCAGTTAAGTATATGATGACATTCTAACGCCTTGAAAGTTCCTTATCCGACGCAAGCTGGGCAAGTTGGCGGCCACGAAGGTGTTGGAGTCGTCCACAAACTAGGCCCAGGTTCGGAGAATGGTCGAGTGAAGGTTGGTGATCGTGTTGGAATTAAAGTGAGTTCATCTCGAGAACCAAGGAGACCATGATTAATTGAGAATCTTCAAAGTGGATCGCCTATGCTTGTGGTTCTTGTCTTCCATGTCTCGAGGGCAAAGATGGAGTATGCTTCGTAAGTAACCCCAAATTCTGAATCCGCCTTATAATTTAAGACTAAATCTTTCGTTTTATAGAATCAAAAAATCTCTGGCTATTATTGTTCGTGAATCGAGGCTTTCCAAGTGGGTGATATTTCTAATTCAAGAAAACAGACCCGGGGACATTTCAACAATATGCGCTCGCGCCAGCGAACTATGTAACACCAATTCCAGATGCTCTGGATTCTAAGGACGCTGCTCCTCTACTATGTGCTGGAGTCACGACGTGAGTTTTCACAGCCTCAATTCGGTCGCTTAGGCGGCCGGGCCGCCTCAGGGGCCGGTCACCCCTCGAGTAGGCGAAGCTCACAGAAACTTTGAGTTTAGATATTCAGCCTTGAGAAAGAGCGATGCTAAGAGTGGACAATGGGTTGTTATCGGTACGGTCATCTCCGAGTTTCATGAAGTCTTCAAACTAACATACAATAGCCGGTGCGGGCGGTGGTCTTGTAATCTCCTCCCCAGAATCTCTAATCGGGTCGCATACTAACCTACCTAGGGCCACTTGGCTTGCCAAATTGGAAGTCGTGGTATGGCAATGAGAATCATTGGAATCGATCATGGAAGTAAGGAAGAATTGGTGAAAGAATGCGGAGCAGAAGTCTTCATAGATCTTACCAAATTTGACGATAAAGCGATTGCAGAGGAAGTCAAAAGAGTCACTGGTGGAATCGGAGCATCTGCTGTTATTGTGTGCACTGCTTCCAATCGCGCTTATTCTCAAGCGCTTAGCTTTTTGAGATTCGGCGGAACGTTGGTCTGCGTTGGAATGCCAGAAGGCGATTCCCAACCTATAGCCAACTCATTCCCTGCAGCCATGGTAAAGATCCCCGTTATCACATTTGTAACATGAGCTAATATCAACAGGTCGCCCAAGAATGGAAAATCAAGGGTTCGGCAGTAGGTAACCAACGTGAAGCATTGGAGGTACTTGAGATGGCGGCCCGGGGAATTATTAAGACTCGTATTCGAATGGAGAAGATGGAGAACCTGACGGAAGTGTTCAAGGAGATGTCGGAGGGTAAAATGCAAGGAAGAGTCGTACTTGATCTGTCATAGTGGGAGAGAGGATAACTTGCATTTGCCACACATAAGTTATCATGCAGGGGAAATTCTTTTGAGGGTTTCTACAAGCACCATTAAACAGAGCTGAGATATGAATGACAGACATATGATGAAAATATGAAACGATTTCCTGAAATCTGTCACACCGAGGGGTAACTCTATTTCGATATTTGTGGATTGTGTTCTTAAAGTGACACTGTGCCTACATGCTAATACCCAATCCCATCTGCAAAAGGCGATATCACCATTGATGCCTCCAAATGCCATGCTCGCGATGATTATATGATTGGTAGAAATATCACAAGCTGAATGATTTGGTACCGGCAGTTTGGTAACTTCCAAAATCTCACAGGTTACATCAGTACCGTATCATAACCGAAAGACCTATAGAAGTTCCTGGAAACTTGAATGCATCGAGAGTTGACATGCTAGTTTAAGATTTGCTGCCATGAGAAGATGTGGATGAGAAATGAATTTTGTGGCCCACTTGCCGCGCTGCGCCACGAACATAGTAATATCCTTACCACCTTCATTTTGTCACTTGACATTCAAATGATGCGGAAGAGTGCCCGAGCATGCAGGAATAACGCGTTTGTTTCTTTTTTAGGTTGAAACTTCCAACTTCGATTGGAAACAATACGGGGTGGTGAAGAGAGTGGCCTGATACACTACTGCAATGCACCAACTCCGAAAGTTTCTCGAGTGCTTAAGTGTCATACCTTTCATTTCTTTCGTCGTAATGTTGACCATTGATAATTGAGTAGTGATGAGTGCCCAGCGTCCAACTCAAGGCCACAATCCCGCAATCCTCAATCCCCCTACTGCAGTTAATAGTCGACCCCGGGGCGATCTATAATGATCGTTGAGTTATTTCCATGACCACTTATTTCGTTCTTCACTCCTTTTGCGGTAATGATTGTTGCACTTAGCATCATGATGGCAAATAGTAGGCGAATTAATGATGAAGGGGAAATTGGATGAATCGAGGATTGAAGGAGTGAGCCTTACGGTCCTCCAGCACTGAATATAGATACCTCATCTATAGATCTTTTGAAGGAATTTCATAAATTTGATTGGTTGAATGTTTCAATCAGCTCGAATGTCAGCCTGGTCCACCTCTTAGTTACTACCTAGATAGTTGTGTATACTGGCTCGAGACTGGTCGCTTATCGTATGTAATCTATCCGGCTGTTCTGTTGTTTCGGGGGTTTGTATGGCTCTCCGTCACTTGGTCTCTCCGTCCGTGCTTTTGGAATTTCTCCGCCATCCCATCTTTCCAATCCTAATAACACCATGTCGAGACCATCCAGTATCGTCCAACCAAAATTTGACGCCGCAAGCGACTATTGTGGCTTGACTCCATACATCTGCTTGATTGTGCTAGGTGCATCGCAAACTATTACCAAAATGGTAAAGTAATAAAGTGCCAACAAGTCTCTACATCGTACATCATACATCTTATTCATATGAATGCCTTGTCCTCCTACCCAGCCGACCTCTAAAAGGGCCCATGCGACCGCATTTTTGACCTACTAATGATACCAAATTTTGTTACTATTCCAAAGGCTGAGCATCCATTGCTTCTAATCCTCTGCATACTGACAAAATGACGAAAAAGTTTACAGGTAGAATGAAGGAGAAAGCACAAGTTCGTAAGATATATAAGTCACAAAGTCGTCAGCATCATCATGGGATTCACACATTGATATCCTACGCGTATTTACCTTCATGTCGTCCCCGCTTCCAAATTTCTGCGATCTTTATATCAGCAAGACCATGCATGCAACACGTAGTGGTCAGATCTACTCCCATGAACCCTTGAGAAGAGAAGTTACTTCTGGTGATGGGGATTCTGATAGCGATAGCAACCATTCAGGATACCCTGATAATGACGACGGCGATGAAGAACACAATCAGGGCAGAGAGAGAGGATCCCAGGAATTTGTCGTCTTCTCGGAGGATGAAGATTCTGACGATGAGCCCCTGCACACTGTGCTCGCTGTCGATCATTGTAGATTGGTACGATCAAGGAGACAGTCAAGGGAGCAACTGAGTCCATACTTCGCTTTTCAAGTTGGTGTGGCGGAGGTTGAAACCCGCAGTATTCGAATTGGCTCATTAAGGCAAGGAGGAGAAGAGAAGTGCTCGTGCGGAAAAGAGCTTTGCTTTCACGTTGCCAGGCTGAAGTCGGCAATGGGCATAAACGCCAGCGATGACTGTTACGAACGCCTTAACGAGCGTGGCATGTCCAATATATGTGACGACCTTGGATGGGATTTCTCAGACGAACCTTATCTTTTTCCAGCCCCTCAATGGTCGCTTAAGAATGAGAGACCAAGGACAAGCACAACAACCCGCGAAAGGGAGGCTGACGTCAGGGATATGTTATCATTTTTTCATCCACAAGCAGTGGCAGACGAGTACCGAGATATCTTTGATTTTGCTGTGCACAACGACGCCGTCCTTGTTCCCTATAACCTGGAAGCAACTTTGGCCAAATTACTGATTCAAGATGATGTCGTCTTTCATCGATTTGAACAACACATTCCCAGAGAGCGCCGCGATATTATGTATCTGCACAAGATGGAGGACAAATTCAACGAATCACTCCGACAGCTAGATGATTATGCAGCTTCTGGCAACCTTTCAAATTGGGATGCAATGACGCCATTCGACAATGTTGATTTTGAACACAATGTACCATGGTGTGCCCAAGCTCTCATACACATTAGTGATTCAATGAGGGACAATCTGAGATGGAGAGTCGGCATGAGTAGGAATAATCAGTTGCAAGCAGCAGCAATGTTGATCCGAATGCTGGAGGCTATTCGCTCGCGCAATGTCGACGTATACTCCAATCATTCTTTTCGACGCAACAGACCCCATGGAGAACAATTAACGAATCGAAACCTCTACTTGAACTTACTTGGTCCCCAATCTGAAAATATTCCAGATAGAAGCGACTTTATCATTGATGCGCTCGAATATTTGCCTGGGAATGTTGTTGCCGCAGGTGATTTTGTCAATCGCTTAGATCGTCTTCGCGCCGACTTGAGCAGTGTAGCATTCGTTTCTCCAAGACGCCTTTATGTGAACAGATTGGGACAGCTTATCTCGAAGCTCAGAGTAAATTATGGGCTTCCTCTAGTTTCTGTTTCGTCAACCATGCCGGCTGCAAGCGCTGCTTCTACCGATCTCAGCTCTTCCTATAGTGTTGGACCAAGTGCTTCGTCGTATGCCGTAGCTGGCCCGTCGTCTCTCGGAGTACCTAATTCTTCTTTAAGAACTAGGCGAGGTTCCTCAACTCGTTCAACATTGGGAAAGCGGTCCGGCAGATCTGCTAGTTCCAATGATCGACGTGGAAAACGCGCCATGAAGTAAAGCTTGCCAGACAAGATTGACTCATGGTCGAAAGTGGAAGGTTAGAATTCATTGTTTGTTATTTTCTTATCTTCGTGTATATCATCTCATGGTCAGGTACCGTCAGATTCATGTTCTACTTGCAGAATTCTTTTACTGTATTTTTTTTGGGGAATGTTGAAATATTGTTTCATACCAGATACCATTTGGCGTATAATGTTTAGAAAACATCCTTACTAGACTAGAAGGGGATACTGTAGAGGTGCTGAGATGTGCTATCTATATTTTTCAGATTGTTTTAGTGCACTTCAAAGTAGCGCTACAAAAATATTATTTATCATCCCCTCAAAGTTTCTAAATTCCTTAGGCATTGTATCGGATCCGTTATCGTATCTTTCTACGAGTACTCAGGGCGAAAGATGGCAGCGAGGGAGGGATCTCTCAAACCCCTGCTCATATCATTTGTAGTCCCGATTTTTTCTCTCTTTCAATGGCCTCGTCATCCACTATTATGACGGGTTTTCCTTTCATTCTGCCTGAGTGAGCGAGCTCCACTGCCTTGGGAATCTCTCTCAAGCCTTTGAATGGGTTTGTTTGAATTTTAATGTTGTGCTTTGATACTAATTCTAGCATTTTTTGTGCTTCGCCTTGGGATCCTACACTCCTGGTCAGATAATGATTGTGGGGGCCAGGGACCACCTCAACTTACCAACAAGACTCCCATGGATTCTGATATCCCGAAAAATCACATCTTCAAATGGGACGCTAATTTTCTCAGGCTGAGCAATCTGAATCATCGTTCCGTCTATTTTGGCGAACTTGGGATCAGCAACCTTTCCGATTAAAACTGTTGGGTAAAAAGAACTTCATCCTCATCAACGTCATAATATTGTTAGGCATATTGTAGAGTGGAAAACGACTTACGCCTCTTTGTAACCGCGACCGCTGTTGCTGCAGCGCTTTCATGATCACTAACGTTGAGAGTCGAGTCTGCACCTAGGCCACCCGTGACCTTTTGGACATCCTCTACAACTTTGTTTTTATCTTGACGTGCATCTACCAGCACATCAGCGCCGCAATCTTTAGCAAGTTGTAACGCTTCGTCTCTGGCATCAACAGCAATGACGTTGAGACCTAGTGCTTTAGCAAACTGAACCCCCAAATGACCTAGACCTCCACCCGCTCCTACTATTGCTATCCACTCTCCTGCTTTTAAGCCCGCTCTCACGAGGCCGCCCCCTAATTTCGCAAAAGGTTTAGTATCGCATAAATTTAAATTCAGAAGTCGAAGTTGGACTTCCTGGATGTCTAATAGTCTGAAGTGCAGTCCAACAATGAAGATTATCAAATCCCCCAAAATCAATTAGAACATTCAAATCATTTGAGATATTGATTTTGATTGGAACATTGAACTATCTTCAAATTTCCAACTGCTTTCGGACATTCAAACCCTTATATTGTTGGACTGCAATCCGGACTATTGGATACCCTGTGAATCATAACATGGGATGCGGACTTACAAATGGTGATTCCAGCACAAGCCAGAGGAGCTGCCGATTCAAAACTTAGATTATCCGGCAACAAACTGCACTCCCTTCCGTCTACAACCTCATACTCGGCAAACGAGCCATCTCTGTAAACGCCTAGATATCCTCCGCTACTAGCACAGTAGTGCTGTTCGTGCTCGGGCCCAGTACAATCAGTACAGACGCCACAACGATGATAATTTAAGCTACATAGAATGCGATCTCCTGGCTTGAAGCCAGACACACTAGAGCCTATAGCAACGATGGTGCCGGCTCCTTCATGCGAGGCGACACAAGGGAGCGATGTTCCCAACATGCCTTCCAACACCATGCCATCTGTGTGACAGAGGGATGCCGCAGCCACACGTACTAGTACATCGTGTTCGTGGAGGGGACCGCGTGGGGTGGGGATGTAGTGGATCTTGTAGGGTTTATTGAACTGAATGATGTGTTAACTAACCTACTATCTCTTGTATCCAGATGAATACATCCTCGATTTTATCATCATCCAAATGATCTCTTTTGATAAGAGTATCACAGTGCATTTTTGAAAATGAAATACTTACTTCAACGACTTGTGCTGCAAGCATCTTTTCCGGAACTCCTTCGAATGCCATTTTGATATGAGTGCGTGCGTGCGTGCGTGCGTGCGTGCGTGAGTGAGTATGTCAGAGCTAGTGAATATGTTTGATTTATTATGTGTTTGTAAGTGATACACCGGGTGAGCAATTAAGTTCTTATAAGGTACTACCTTCCTGATGTACAAAAGTTGTGACAATTGATGGGTGGTTGTGTTAAATTCGATTACTCGATTCCGCATTTACGTCATTGTACAACTGGCTGGTGATACCTAACGAATTGTAATGGAAATGCTGGTGCGATGAATAATGAGATACATAGGAAGGTAGGTTTGTATACGTAGGAGGAAAAGAGGTCAAGATTGATTACTCTAGTAAATTCTATAATAAATACTATAATAAATTCCATAATAAATCAATTATGAATAAAGTTATAGCAGTTAATAAAACCAAACAAATCTTTGGATAGTCTTCAGTTATAAGACTTTTCAAGCTTTTAATTCTTTCAATTGAAATAGAACAATGGGAGGGTTTTTTCTCCTACGAATAGGGTGACATTATGACTACACAGTTAGAAATGGATTAAAATTATATAACTTATATACTTTTGGATTCAAAGGCTCGTGTTAATAGAGTTGGAGAGAATGAGAGACTTTTGTTTGTTTTTGTTATATGACATTGTAACCTTATTTATGAGTAGATAGTAAATAATAGATAATAGATAGTAAATAGTAGATAATAGGTAGTAAATAGTAGATAATAAATAATAAATAGTAAATAGTAGATAATAGATAATAAATAATAAATAGT
>PQXK01000388.1:0-20109 GCA_004786245.1 Botrytis hyacinthi | reverse complement strand
GGGTGCTGGGTTGAGGGGGAGGGGGGAAATGATAAAAAGGGAGGAGAACAGATTTGGTTGGTGGGTAGGTAATATGTTTTGGGGGGGAGTGGAGTGGTAGAGAGTGGTAAAAGGGAATGAGAGGGGAATGAGAGGGGAATGAGAGGAGAATGAGAGGGGAATGAGAGGGGAATGAGAGGGGAATGAGAGGGGAATGAGAGGGGAATGAGAGGATGAATAGCTGGTTATGGATTGAAGGGGAGTTTGTTGTAGGGGAGGGCAAAAGGGGAGGGCAAAAGGGCAGGGCAAGAGAGGGGGGAAGAGAGGGAAGAGAGGGAAGAGAGAAGAATAAAAGAGAATAAAATATATCTAGTAGATTGATATACAGAATAAGAATAAGAATAAGGATACTTTTGGAATACTCTTGGAATACCTAGGTAGTTGTGGATATCTGGATAATACTTAAGGTTTGGTTGTGATGGTATGGAGAAAGGATGGGAGAAAGGGGATAGTATGAGGAAAGGATGGGAGAAAGGAAAGAGCTTTTGTTGGGGGGAGTCAGTTGATAAGAGGAGTGAAATGGGTGCAATGAGTGAAATGAGTGAAATGGGTGAAAATGAACTAATCCCCATATTCTTGTCTTGACATATCGTAGATTTTACCGTTTTTTGGTATTTGTAGGGGAGTTTCAAGAATAAGTTAGTTATATTACTCCGCTTTTGTTTTGTCATCAATGTAATCATTCTGCCCATACAAACTGATCCCGGCTGCCAAAGGCGGTATAACATAACTTATTCCATATACCTTCGTGCACTACGACAAGAAAAAAGATTCAACCTTCAACTATTTATTCAATTCAATTCAATTAAAGAAGAATAGAGGGTGAACTACAATTGATACTGTCAGCTACTTTCCTATCCTACGTAGCTATGAATCTTGAGTCACATCGCAAAGAAAAACGTATCGGAGTAGCATGTGAGGAGTGTCGGAAGAGAAAACGAAAGGTAGGCTAGGGCAGAATCGCGATATATATACCTAGCTATAGATCCCGCAGAGCATTAGCTGAAATTTCCTAGTGTGATGGTCTGCGCCCATCATGCACTCTCTGTAGTGTATCTCAGAAGGATTGTCAATATGCAGGAACTGTTGAAACACGCAAGTGAGTGATGCTGCACTCAGTACCATCAAGTGCTGATCAATATGAACTGATTGTACATGTGTCAAGACGCAAACAATGGGATGCAGAGTATGTGGCTGTTTTGGAAGAGCAAAACTCTACACTTCGTGCACAGGTGGCACAGCTGCAGGCGGGCCAAGCTTCATGTTTAGTATCGTCCGAAAATTCTTCCAGTACTCTGTCGTTGGCAAACACGACGGAAGCTCCAAGCTTACCATCTCATCAAGCCGAGGTTTTGGTCGGGGAGCAAAGAAATACGGCTCGTACAGAGCTCCCGTTGTCTTCTTCGGCTATTAATGATATTGCCACACTTGTGTGGAGACTTGACCTTGGTGATAAAGGAGAGCCGATGTTCAGTGGACCATCTGGTAATTTCTGTATTCCTTCCTCCGTCGATGCAGTGGTTGCCAGATCTGAAGCGCGTAAAAGGTCACAGGTATTCAACAACATGATGCCCATCCACGACGCCTGTTACAATCTGAGCTTGAAAATGAATCTCATGAATTTGTTTTTGACTCAGCTCAATCCTGTGCATCAATTTATTCCTCCTTCTTATAAACTATACCCAGAACTCTATCCTTTTGATGAGCCGGCCCTGGATCTTTTGTACGGGTCTGTTTTTGCGGCTGGAGCTCTTTTTTCGACGGTTCAGGAAGAGAGGAATGCTGGGAAGGAGTTCGAAGAATGCATGGATATGAATTCGGTCAAGGCTTGTCGTGAACAACCGTCCCTACCGGTGGTTCAAGCACTAAGTATCATTGCGTGGAGAGAATTGAGTCAGGAACATAATAGTTGTGCCTCTCTATATATCTGTAAGATTTCATGTCCATATCTGTATAATCTTGCTAAATTGCGTTCTTTAGCTATGGCCGGTGGTCTTGCTATGGGTCTTGGTCTCCATGCTATTGGTCTAGGTGCTCTTTCCAAGTCTGACACTTCTAAAAGACTTTTAGAACAAGAGCAGGAGAATCGACTCAGAACATTCTGGTCATTGTTCTTTATCGATCGGTAAGATTTCATTCGTCTCAAATGGCCCATGACAACATTTCCACAAACACTCGATATTAATACTTTTATATATATATAGAATAGCTGCCACTATGCTTGGCATCAGTTGTGTAGTTCCATGGCGTCGGGTGCAAGTACCGACTCTACACTCTCTATTGGGCGCAGATGCCTCACATGATGAGCTTGCCTTCAGCTATAACTGTGGACTTTGGCAATTGCACGATCAATTCATGGACCAAATGTAACACATGCCCCCCACATAGGAAGCAAATTTACACTGACAAAGAAGCAGATATTCCTTCGAATTCAAAGCCTTGGAGCTTTCCCAAAGAAGTCGCTTACTACTCTTGGCACGAGCAGAACTTCTAGCATTCAAACAAGCCATGCCATCCTGGCTGCTAGTTCCCACCTCCACGGCCGCATCTATACCACCACGTTCCGCACTCTTCCTCCAGATGTCTTACCAAATGTCTCTTCTCATGATTCATCGCCCTTATCTGGGTGACCCACCTGCAAGTGACTCATTTTCACTTGCCTTTGCGACGATATCATCTGCTGCAATCCGCATGACGCAATATATCCACTTATTCCGCAAACACTATCTAGCAGAACCCACACTCACACTACCATCTTCGAGCAATATTAAGCAGAGTAAACCTACAGCGGCACTTCCATTCATCGTCCATCATATCCTCACAGCATCCATCATGCATCTTCTCTTCAGTACCTCGCGCACACCAACTCAAATATCCCTCGCACGCCGCAGACTTCAGATTTGCATGGAGACTCTAACGGCTCTACAGGATGAGTGGCCAGTGGCTAGCAAAGCGATTGCGCAGATACAAGAGTTGGCTGTGCAGTGGAATGTCGTTGATGCATTGCCACTTAAGTGGAGCTTCGTTAGTGAAGTATCCCAGCCAAACCCAATACCGACGCTGGCAAACTCGACCTATGTCCAACAAGCTGATACAAGCAATTCGATTCAACATAGTTCAAATGCGACTCAAAATTCTACAGGCAATACATCAGAAAGATTTGATACTAATACAATCCCAACTCCAAAAGTTCTTGCGGATATTCGTGACGATATCTGTGATCCTCACACCTTCCTTCCACATGCCACTGAGTCAGTCCAAGAGTTTGATCCAGATGTCTATACCGCAGCATTCTCGGTAGAAGACGGAGATAAATCGTGGATGGGCCAACTCGATTTCATGCTAAACGACGATGCCAACTCGAGTTCTTTGTGGAGAGATTCCTCTCAGTTTCCTGGTATTCTTAGTCCTGCTCGTGATTTTGATCTTGGGGGGGTGGGTTTTGATGTCCCGGATTTGCGGACGGATCATCCGGCTTAGATGGATTAGATAGGTTATTATGCTTGGGTATTTTGAATTTGGTATAGATGGCCTCGCCAAAGAGATTTTGTGGGATGGTTTATTGGATTTTTTGATGACATGGGTTTAGTGGCCGAGAAAAAGCGAGGATATATTTTTGATTTTTGATACGGATGGGTTTTGTTGAAATATATAGTATCGTGTGTTATGAAATGAAACGAAACCAGTGATCATAAAACTGGATCTAGGATTCTTACTTGGATTCTAAACTTCATTCTTTACACACAAGCCCAATACATCATCCCTTCTCCTTCCCCTTCTCCTCACCTCTTCCCCGCCTCCCTCGCCCTCTCCGCCCCCTCCGCATCCAACGCCACCACCTCAATCTCGACCTTCATCTCTTCATCCCCCAGTCTCTCCACGCCCACACACGTCCAAATGGGCGCATGGTGCGGCATCCACTTTTTGAAGTTCCGCGTCATGGCCGCGAGGGCGTCGTCGGTCATCGACACGTGATACGAATTCACGCGGAACACCTGGCTCCAGCCTAGACCCCCTGCGTGCTGTAGATTGAGTTGGACGTTGGCGAAAGCTTGGTCGATTTGCTGGGTGAGGGACGGCGAGTAGAGGTTGCTGTGGGGGTCCCAGCCGCCTGGGGGAGGGGTTAGTGTGTGTGGATGGGGGATGGGGGATGGGAGGGAAAATTGGATTTGGAAATGGGGATTGGGGATTGCATGGCTGGAGAGGGGTTTATGGATATGTGTATGTGTATGTGTATGTAGTAGTTTGCTAGAAGAAAAATCAACAACGCACCCTGACCCGCGCACTCGATACGATCGCCTACTCGAACGGCTTGGCTGTACCCATGCTGCTTGCGTTTTTCTTCGCCTGCAGTGGGATATGCATAGTATTGTAGTCCGGACATGGTTTTGGTGTGTAAATGGGGAAAGTCTGGGATTGAGTTGAGTTGAGTGGATGGGAGATGTGAGATGTAATGTAATGTAATTGGAATTACAGATATAGATGATGTGTGAGTGAATTTCGAGGGATATTTTCTGGTTTGATTTTTTTGGTATTTGCTTTTATGTTTGTTTGGGAGAGTGAGGATGAGGGTGAAGAGTTTTACATAGGTATATATATATAATTACTTCGTAGTGGAGTGGAACTTTAACCATCGATCGTGCTTAGACTTAACCTACCTGGTAGAAAGAAACTGGAATTATTAATTCCGCCTGCTTGGTAAGATGGATGGATCATTGATTGAGTAAGTAAGTAAGTAAGTAAGCAAGTATTATTCTTCTCTATGAGTAATGATATGTACACAAGTAATAAAACACATTCGATACCATCAGGTAAAGAAATCTCCATGTCCAATCGTGAGGTGCGTTACCTACCTAGGTCGTCAAACTCTATCGGGGCGGAATTGTAATGCCGCCGCTAAGGTGGATTTCCGCACGTGCTTAGTGAGGGGTTGTGTTTCGGGACCTGGGTATGTAGGTATGATATTTATTGATTTTGGTGATGGAAAGAAAATATTTGGGTTTGGAAATGTTTTATGGTGGCAGAGAATGATGTGGGAATTTGTCTGTTTGGTTACCTAGACACCTAGATGCTGGGGTATATTGAGGTGGTGATTTAAAGTTTTCCATGCGTACCGATACGCTCGCTTAGACTGAGGTTGATCTTCATCGGTTACTCATTATGATTCTGGTTGTTCTTTTATTCGGTGTTTTTTTCTGGTCCAAAACTATATAAGATAGGATATTTTTTATCGATACAGGTATGTTAGATACTCTTAAATAACTTAGACCAGTCAGGAGTCGCAAGTAAATATTCTGAAATTCATTGATGAAGATAAAGTTTCTTCTTTTGAACTCATCCTCTTATCAAAGTAACGGGCTATCTATAAAGGCTTCTGGAAGTGAAGAGCAATAGTGATAGTAATATTCCTTCATAAATCAAGTGCTCCCGATCATAATTTTACTCATCGGTTGCTGATAATACTAAATCGTTTTACTGATAGAAATGAACATTTATTCGTATCACTCGTTAGCCCGAAGTTATGAATAGAAGTCGAAATTTCGAATTCGACATATTTTCTCTCAGTAAATTGCTATTAGAGGAGGTTGGAATCTGTTCGATTTCGGATCTCGGATTCATGGATATACTAATGTTGATGTATGGAAGGTATGTACGTATAGGGGTTTCCAAAACTGACTCGGAATTTCCTTGCGGTGTGAGTACGAGGACCAATTCAAACCAATATACATATGTGCGTGTGTAAATGTAGTGGAGAAGAATTTCGGATAGCGAAGATAACAGGAAAGTCTATCTTCAGAATGTCATGAACAAATAAACGAATCGAGTGAGTAAGCGGAAGGGGTAGACCACTTTATTGCTGTCTACGCTCTGATACATCTATTCATTATGGATTTATTCTATCTATACAGTGCAAAATTGCTATGCGTATTATCATAGTCAGAATTATGTGCTACTTGAATACATGCTACCGTTATATTTTGATGCTAGGTACTTTCGGTTGAAGATCCGGAGACTGCATTCAATTGTACAAACAGGATAATATACACGCAAATCATATCAGAACTAGACTTTTGATGCTAATCATTCTTCTTGATACTCTTCCCATCTTCTGATTTTCCTAATTCATTCGTATAGTCGGACTTATGATAGTGAAATAAAGACTAGTACCTACCTCTTATGCCTCCTTACAACATAAAACTCGGAGAAAAAGTCATGATTACGGTATGAGATCTATAGATGGTTAGCTCTGCATCTGTTCTAGAAATATAGTATATGCCAAGATAACGAAATATTCTTGAATTACTTCAGCTCATTTTACATACTAGAATCTGCTAAATATGAGGTGTGCAATAAACTTATGAAGCTTTTTTGAAAGGTGTTCAAATAGACTCTCATTCATAAAACAGTATGAGTGTGAACGCCTAAAGCCATACCACAGGTAATTCCCTCCGAAGATCCATGAACTCCCCACAACACAAAGTCAATCCTGAACCCTCCAAAATAGTCGATATGAACTCCTCCACTCGGTACCCGATATTTAGAACCTGACTTCTCGAGAAAGCCACCAAAAACCATGATCACTACCGCAATTTAACATCTTTTCGTCTGCAAATCCTAGACCGTACATTCGTAACATCGAATCTTATAATGTAAAGTCGAAAACAGTCGGGTATCATGATAAAAAGCTCTCCCCAAAACGACCCTAGAGAAATTGATCCGCAACTCTATTCTCAAGTCTATTTCCTCGTTAGTTTGACCTCATCATCACCCTCCCAGGTATTAATAAATGTGAAAACTTACTGTGTCAATCTAGCTTTAAGGGCCGAGTTTTTCTCCTACAACTTGATGATTTTTTTTTGCGCCTCCTCAAGATCTGCTCGGAGGTTCTCATTTTCACCTTTGTTTGCGAATAATGCGAGCATTCTGTGGACCTGATCAAGGAAGAAGAAAATATTTAGGAGCTCGTATAGTGCTTGGCCGATGGTCATGGTCATGGTGATGATGTTGTGGTGATGTGTTATGTGACGGAAATCGAAATCAGGAAGAGAGAATGAAATTGTAGATGGATGGTAGAAAGTTGTTATGGCGAAGATAATCTTGGGTTGGAATCGTAAGGAGTGATTGCTTTTAAACAATTGAAAACTTGGCGGATTAATGTTGTTCTTAATGTTATGGCAACGTGGCTTTAGAGATGGAGTCACTCGAGTGAATATTTGGGACAAAATTTTCAGATACTTTTTGTTAAGACATTGTAGATATTTATTGATCTGTTGATGCTTTCATGTCACTATATTCAAATAACAAGCCTTCGTTTTAGATTGTTCCATTTGCTTAGCTAAATATGTGGTACGCCTATCTGAATACTAATAGTATCGAGAATCGAAAATCACAAGTCAAGAGATTATTCTTTTAATCTTTTCCTGTTTCGATTGCTTTTCCTTTTGCTATATCTCTTTCCCTTCTTCTTCTTTTTCCATTTCACTCTTCTCTTTTCTCTCTACTCTTCCATCTACGAAAAAAAGAAGGGTTTAGTGATTTTCTTCCTTCTAACCCTAGGTATCTACTGCCTTTGACTTCTTCACTTCTTGGAGATTTTGAATTTTAGATTTTAATCCGTTTGATCATTGATGCTATGAATCACACAGTAGTAACAGCCTTTTCTCGGTTATATCTTATCTTGAATTATCAGAGACTTTTACGTTGAGTCTACCAGCTATTAAATGTATTAAATGAGATATTGTGTACTATAAATGTCACAGAGTGAAGGCATCGAAGAACTGTAGAGATCGCATAGGTTCAATTGATATTGTAAACTGTGAAGAGAAGAGCGAAGCTTCGAAAGGAATCTGACTTCATGCCTCCTTAACCTTAACCCCAGATACTTGTTACGCGCACGTATACCCTGAAAATAAAACATTCTTGTCATTGTCGATGAATGTTCTTAACCCCTAAGATAAAGGCTCCTAAAGGCCTAATAAAACTTCAAAATCCTCATCCGCCCCACTAACATCTGGTTTACCCTTTCCTGAACCTCTTTCCGAAAGGTTCTTGAGGAGAGCATTTAGAAGTTCCCGATTTCTGAGTTTCATCTCCGCAAGGTCATCTTTATATCGATCTCTAATAACGGTCAGCACGTAAATCTCTAGGAAGTCATCCTCGTTATTCATCAAGAACCCAATACCTTACCTTTCCGCACAGATTTCCTCAAAATTGTACTTCGCTAAGCTGAGAGCTTGTTCCGATTCCTCTTTCTTTAGATTCATAGCATACTGTAATTCCTTTTCTTTCATTTCGAAAAAGCCACCTAACATCTTTCCTGAGGAAACGAGTAGAAGATTGACGGCTTCATAGGCTAAAATTGCTGCGAGAATGCACAGAATAGTGTTCATTTTGATGGAGTATGTTGTGAAAGGTGACGTGATGGTAGTAAAGCTTAGAATTTGTCTGAGAGGAAATGATTTCTGTTGCGATCTCTGATTGTTGAAGATTTATAATGGTGGAGATAGATAGAGAGAAGTTATTGAATGGTTCTTAGAAACCTTTTTGGTCATGAGCGAGAAGTTCTTTTATACTCTACTTGTACTACTGCTGAATTCCTGACTACTCGCTTATTTCGTGATTTCCGAAGACCGTGCTGCTTGGGCCGTAGAGGCCGTACACGGGGTGAGGACTAGTTGGCACTGATGTATAGACGATTAAGCTTTGTTTTAATTGAGCGTTTGATCAAGAGGCGAAATTACCTAGCTGTACTCTATTCATTCTGAAAGATTCTCGGTCGCTATCAACCGGTGGTGACATGTACCAATGATGGATGTTCAATATTTGCTAAGATCAAGTACGTAGCACAAGAGCTAGAGATATGCAACATATCCTTTTGAGGGGCATTGATGATTATTTGTCTTTGTGGGACCAGTCTAGTGTCGGGAAGAAGACCAAGTTTGATTCATCGAGCGTCTAGTGGCATGAATTAGTAATGAGCATTTCATACTCACCAGGACGAATCTTGTCATAACCATACTAGACATGTGCAACATAACCTTCAAGACTTCTTATTGACATTCGTTCCTAGAATACTAGTTCATTACGCGCGAGACACAGAACAGAATAATGGATTTTATTAGAATGGACTTGGTTATAATTAAGCCAGCCATATCTATTAGGTCTTTGGCATCGACTTAATTACATATTATATGCCTATTTAGGTTAGAATCTTCCTCTGGAACCAATCTCATAAGTAGTATTGACTAATGGGGGCTATTTCACATGTACCAGGATAGAGCATGTACTTCAAATACTAGAGATATGCAACACAAACCTTTGGGGGGCTCTGATTGGCATTACCTATGGGAGACTTGTTTATAGTGTCGCGCGACGGATGAGATAGTCGTACGCTAAAGAGAAACCTTATACTGATAGCATCGGGAGCTTTGAAGTACATAGACTTGATCTATATTGAATTCAAAATGCATTATATCATGGTGTCCACTCATAGATATGATGAATTTGACGTGAGTTATCTCCTTCATGGTAGTGGTAAAAGTGGCTATTCTACGTTGTCCCTAAGAGGATTGGTTGAGATTTGTGGAGGAGATTACGCAACGACTAGTAGTCTCCCATTACTGCATTCTTCACATTCCTTTATACGTTGTAGATGAGAACTTTGCAATATTGTGTAAGTTTTGTCTATCTAATTGGCAACGTCGATATGGTGACAGCTAACAACACATATAAATTTGAAAATTATCCTCCAGATTTATTGAGATTTGTGTTCTGCCAGTTCAGATCATAGAAATTCTTCATATTCTTCCTTCCCATCTAAAATTCTATAGGAAATCTCGTACATAGGTTCCAATGGCTCTTTCTTAAAGTCGTGAGATTATTATATCTTATATCGAAAGCTATCCAGCAAGCGCACAATAGTCGTAAAACAATTCGGAGAAAGGGTATTTGACAATGAGATTCTTTCATTCGCGAAGCACATGTACATTTTGATTTGATTCGCTGCCATTCAAGTTAATATTTTGCTCTGTATGATTCTCGAAGAAAGAAATGACCTTACTCATTCAACTACTTAAACATCTGTTTAATGTACCTAGACTTTGAGAACGGATCCATAGGCTTATTACTATTCAAGTGCTCATAGTCTTCCTCTCCCGCCTCAAAAGCCTCTTCCCAAGCAGGCAGTTGTGCAGGCGGACCAAGCGCTTTGGGATTCTCCCGATAGAACTTCTTCAACAAGTATGGCGAAGTCTTGAAGTCGGAGATGGGATACCATTCTGGATCTTCTCCACGATAGCCAACCCAAGACGCTCGAACGTATAGACTCTTCCACTTCTTCTTGACTTCGAGAATTGCTTTGACCTCCCATTCTTTGTTTTCGTCGTCTTTGGTCGATGCTCGTGCTTTGGTGGATTGACTGCGGGCTTCCGCTGTGGAATTATCGGCGGCTTGGGATCGCACCATTGCGATAAGAGTGATGATTCGAGAGGGAAAATGGATTTCTGCAAGTGGAATCTAGAAGATGGCTGAGGATGAGTGGCGTTGTGTGGAGGCAGGTAATTAATTACAAGTGGTCGAGAAGAGGATGGTTGTTTCCGGAATAATAATTTGTATATGAAAGTAGAGAGATGTTTATTTGTCGATGTCGTAAGTATTATTATAAGGAAGGCTACATTGTAGCCTTACTAGTGCCTCTTCGCTACTAAAATAAAGGTGAACTATCATTTGAACTTCGTGACATTCGATTAGGTGAGGTGATATCATGTATTTTGGTAGTATTACATCCAGTGTCTTGGAAGTGTGGAAGCTTTGAGAATGAGCATCTAAAGAAAGCTCCTGAAATCAGATCACAGCTTCGAAGATCTCATAAACACACTCATTTCCAGGATAAGAAGACAATTGCAGAAAATTTGAGTATGTTTTAAACAGTCCGGTTTATCTGTCACAAATGAGGGAAAGTCAAATATACATATAAGAGAGTTCTTGAAAAGATCTCGCATAGAATTTTGATACTCTAAATTTGTGGTATCTGGAACTGAGTGGCATCGTATGAACCCTTTCTCAACCCTTAACAGCGAAAACAGGTCGAATCTCACGAATTGAAGGCGACTTGGTGATGAATTCAGGTGTCAAATGTCGACTAATTGCCTGAGTCAAATTTCGGCTAATTTCCTGAGGCAAAAGATGTATCTGTTCATCCTCATTTTCTCCGTCCCCTTTCAGTTCAAAGGCCGACCTATTGCTGTCTAAAATAAAAGTACATGATGGTAAGCTCGCACACCCCCATCGCGTCTGCACATGCAAATCATCATCAACAGAGCGTAAGCCCAGTGGCGTATTGATAATAACATACAGTAATTCAGTATTATAATTATCAGATAGTCCGTCGAAGTTGCCCATGGCGATGTGACATCCAAGCTTCGCTTCTAGCACAGCAAAACGCTTAACTTCATTGAATATTCCATGAGTTAGATGAATCATGTCTTTCTCATAAGATCGATCAACAGGTTCCATAAAAAACTCGTGCAAATGATCAGCAGGTACATAAAGTATATCCCTAATGGGGTTGAAAAGAAGAGATAAACGTGGGAAAAGTGGATCTCCGCATATTTCGATACCATGACTGCGTGCCCAAGTGAGGGTGATCTTTCGAGCCTCATGGTTCACAAATAAGAGAGGTGTCAGAACGTGGATATTATCGAGAAGATCATAGCGAAATTCCAAGTTTCTGTTCAGATCTTCAGTGCTGGACTGTTCACCAACTCCGTCGTAGTAACCTGGGTCAGATTCTGTGAAGATTCGGGGTTTCCAACATCCTCTTTTGTAGAAGTAAAGCGCTGGAGAAAATTCGGAGGGAAGAGATTCTTGCCATATTTGAGTGCGTAGTTCAAGAGCGAGGCTGGAGAAGAGGGAAAATGTGGAAGGTGAGGTTGTTGTTGCTGGCATGGTTGTTAGGTATCGTGATTTTATGAGGGGCGCTGATGTAAGTGATGTGAAAGTTCTCGAGAGTATCTGCGAAACAAAGGGAATGAGAGATACAAAGTCTTGCTGGATTCCAAATGATTTAGATGCTGTTGAATTCCTACTATTGCGTTTGGCTCCAGTTCCGATGTTCTGTTTGCTGCTTATTGTGGCGGGATATCAATAAATGAATAGCTCTTCTTATACTATTCCTGTGAATATTGTCTGTTGAAGTGTGGGATCACAATAGATATCGTAGATTGAATATCAGGAACTAGTCCTCAGAATGATCTTGTGTTTATTTGGTGAAGAACTTGAATGATATTGAACGATTTTTAACTTGAACCTTCTTAAGACGCCTTGGTGGGATAAGGAAAACAACGCTAACCCCGACTAAGCTCTAGCTTTATATGCAGCGGCTCTAACTGCTTTGAGTGCAACCTGCCTTCGGTGAGATTACTTTACATAGCGTTACAGCAACTGGAACCTCTCAAGATAGAAGAAGAACTGCCTTCTTTTCCTCTTTATTGATGTACTATACTAAAAGAGCCTCCGCTAGCCTTGATACTAGACGGCGCTAATTTGAGATGCTTGTGCCGCTGACGAACAACAACTACAGTCAAATGAGCAGGATTGTAGATCTAATCGTTAATTCACTAGATACGTACTCGAAAATAGAGCATGCCCGATTAGTATTTGGTACTTATTACCTGCTATATCCATGTCATAATTTATAACTTCACAAATTTGAGGTTATCTTTAGTCAAGTGAACAAAGTTCCTGGCTAGTGGAGGAGATGCAATTGATTAGCAGCCATGTTGTACGCATGAAGTGAGAAAAAAAGGCACTGGCAAACTCTGCAGAGACGAAGAAATCAAAGTACTGCAAGCTGCATTGATTTCTTCGAGAATTCTTAGAAATCTCTGTACCAGTTTTGATTGTTGTGATGCCAGATGGTATCATTATCTGAATGTATACACATTTCATCCAAGGAGATACTTTTACCAAGTCTCGGTAAAATCGAAAGGGAGTATGAAGCGCAAATGATGTCCGTATCGTATTTTGTTGGAAAGGTCCCCTGCTAAGCTTTAAGCCATCAGAAGTAGAGGGATTTGAAGGAATGGAATAATGAGGACTTCTTATGTTAATTTTTTAGACGAGGGGTTGCGATGAAAGTTTTACCGAGCAAGCTGTGAAGTGAAAATCTTGTTCGAGGAGGGGTATCGACTTCATCCTCTACTCCCACAGTGTGACGATGTCGTTCAGCATTCTCTCCACAACAAGTTATACTGCAAGTTTAGTGGGAAATACCTCATTATTGGGGGTTGCCCTATGATCTGAATCAGTGCCGTGTAAGAGGAATCCTGGAATGACCGTATTTGCACCCTCATTCGAACTACGACGGAGGATATACTCTACGGTTTATTCATGCAAATTACGGTCTATGGCAGTCTCATCTTAAGATGGTTTTCTTCGCTAGAATCCACCGTAAAATGTTTACGGCATACCGTGCCTGGTTACGGTCCGAATTTGTGTATCAGAAGATCTCCTTCGAGACAACTTTCTTTACCTTCTCTGGTTTCATAGACTGGCGTGAACAGCGCAATCTTATAAATCAATACACGCCGTACATGATGTGTGCAGATACACAGCATCTAGATGAGGATATAAGTGTCTTGCACCACCCACCGCAAAAAGATTCTTCTAATCTTTTACAGGAACATCATTGAACCAAAGTACATTACTGAAGCTCATTGACAACATACCAACCACTTCGATAAATCTTCGAACAACTCTAAAGTCAACCACTGTTCGTAATCCATTGTCACTTATCCTCCATCAGTCTACCCAAACCACTCATCCACAAGATACAGATCTCCAAGCTCTTCTTCATCCTCTTTGCAACCAAAGCCTTAGCCATGCGTTTAAACTACAGCGCCAAGTACGAAAACGGCACAGTCGCAACTTATACATCCAAGAACGCTGGAAGAATCACCGACGCAGTCGGGGACAAGATCTTTGCCAATATACAAACATGGTCTGGTGGTAAATATACCGCTACTAGGAGAGAAGAACAAAGTATGATCACGGTCAAAAATGTACTTCCTGCGATGAATAAGGGGATAGGTAGTGACCAAGTTAAGGAAATGCAGAGCATCGTTAACAAGAACATCAAGTAGAGGAACCGAGTTATGAGCCCCTTGCGTGATAGGATGTTGTTTGGAAGTCATACTGATGAATCTTTCTGAAATCTCGCTTGCACTGCAATAGTCTTAGGGGTGTTTTGTGCGCATCGATCGGAGTACCTTCCGCCCCATAGCATCGAAGAAGCTCTACACTTGAACTGCGGGTTTGCTATTCGAAAACTCTTCCCGTAAAAATGGACATTCTTTGTATCTCAAACATAGAATTCTCCTACGCAAAATATTTACTCTCCATCGAGAAATTGTGGAAGCCGTACTCATGGACAGTTATCCGCGCAATTGGCCTGATATACTGGTTTAGTGTAGTCACGCATCTTTTCACATCGTAGAAGTGGATCAAGATTGAACACGAGGAATAGTACGAAAAAAGGAGGTCAGGCGAGAGAATGCGATAGGTACAAATGAAATTAGTCTATGTACAAATGAAATAACAAAATAAAAATTGATCTATTGCATACTCAATTCCGTAGAGTAACTGTTGTGAGACCATATGCCCATTTTTTCCTCTAGCAGTGATCGCTATCATTTCGTTAAAGCCTCCATCTCAGTGACTGATAATCTTTCCCCCTTTACAACACGAGCCCTCTTGATGAATTTCCCCGGATGAACAACTAGGAATATCAAAACCGCCAAGAACATTGGCGCAGCATCAAACAGATAGAGAAAGATTTCTTTGTCTCCAATTGTCTCCTTATGTTCTCCAGTATAAGTGAGAGTTCCGTCATCATTCCTCGTAGCAAATTGAAATCCTCCACCACTTGCTTGCTGCGCATACTCAATCGCACGCACCAAGTTCCGAATGATGAGTAATATGCTGACTGCGTATAAAGCTCGAAAGTACTTCTTCCATCCCTTTTCGAGTTCCGGATGACGAAGGCTACTCGGATGATTTCCTTGACTTTTGTCGAAACGGGAACCGATACGCCAGGCCATGTATAGAAAGAAGAAAAATGCTACGATTTGAAATATGAGACCGCCAAGAATGACTTTGTTTCCAATAGAGATGACTCTTGCATCACCAGAGGCTTGAACGCCTGCTCCCAGAAATTGACTACAAAAACAAAGTAGGTCGATCAGAACGTAAATCTTAGTCAACCATCGTGGACTAATCATCGAAAACTCTTCTGCTCCTAGGGCTACGGTGAGGCGCGCGAGAGTCATATAGACACTAGCTGCAAGAAAGGTTGGAGCGCCGAGAATGAGGATCATTTGCAGGATCCAAGGACCAAGATCGCTGACATTGTCATGGCATTTACTCCGTCCATAGTACCCAAATACTTCGCCTGTGGCTGTTAGCATATTGAATGGGAATATCTGACCTTTGGTAGAGAGACTGGAATTTTCTGCGTCTCCAGACATTAGTACTTACATAAGCCACCTAAGATAAAATTTATAAAGTACCATGACCGCAGTGGAAATATGTAGATTATGTGTGCCAAAGTACATAATGCGAAGAGTGCCATAAAACCGTAGGCAGCGGATCCGGATGGGTTGTAAGTGAAATATATGGCGCCCGTGATGTTCCCCCCTGGACCCTCGATGAGTGTGATATCCATGATCTAATATTATCCGATTTTCTCTTCCTGAAAATGGACAAATAAATTTAAAGAATGTCGTGAAAATGTAGTGAGAAGTATGAAAGTGGAAAAATGGTAAGCAAGGTGGAAGTTAGAAAGAATGAAAAATTATAGGATGGTGTTAGAGCAGAGATAAGTATCTTGCTATTAAATATCAACTTGCATTGGTGACGGCCCTTACTTACCATTGTGGTCAGCTTATACGCAGTACGATAGTTGATGATCCACTTGTCCCCTGACATCTGGACCGGATACTCTAGCCCTACCAACATGAAGTACCAGATAGACAGTCAGGGGTCATGACTAGCAAGAATGATTTCCTTAAAATGATGACCAGCACGGAGACCTAATCGGCTTCTATTTTAGGACCTTTTGTTTTTCTTGGCTCATCGGCAGTTTGCAGACGACAGGTTGACGGTTTGTAGGGTACCTCATCATGCAAGGGGTGGACCAAATTGAGACGGTTCGAAGTGAAATGTTGTGACAACTGCCACTAAACAGAAGTCGGAGGAGAGAAATTTCAGAGCTACTTCAAACATACAACATACAGAGATTGCCTGCTCGGCCACCTCCTTCTTGAGTAAAAAGAATTTTCTGAAATTGATTCAAACTGTCTAACCCGGATCGACCAAGTCAGTAGCGGCTAAACCATTCTAGGAAGCCGTGTACGAGTACGCTCGCAGATGCACAGACCCTAATAAAACGCCAAACTCGCCTACTGGCCGAGATATACTGCATAGCGCCAGATGTGGGGTAGCAAGCTGTAACCTTATTCCCCGGGCCTCGTATGACATTTCCGAAAGCAGCCATATATACGTGTGTCCGCTCCAAGATTCGACACAAGCTTGTCAAACAAACTGGAAGGTAACACAGAACACAGAAAGGAAGAAAAACCGCATTAGCTTCAACACTTCAAATCCTCCATTGATCGTATTCAAGACCCAAATAGTACTTGATAAACGAAAGGCGAAATCCACTGTCTCTGTTGTACCGTCTTCCGCATATCGACGACTTCTCTGGGCATCTCTTTATTGGTTGGATTACCTGTGACGGAGGCCTAGTCGCGTATACTTCGTACACCTTTCTCAAGTCTGTGGTATGATTGCACAGTTCGATCAGGCTCGATGATCCGAAGACCTCACAAGAAGTCGCGCAATGGATGTCATGGTTGCAAGAAGAGGCGAATCAAGGTATGGTTTATATATCCTTTAACCATCTATTGTCCCCTTTTATTTACCTCTGAAATTTGAACACAAAGTCAAACATGTCGATTTTATCCACTCTACGTCAATCGCTAACATTATTTTGCTTCTCCTCGAAGTGTGACGAGGGAAAGCCCCGCTGCCAGAGATGTGACTCACGTGATATCACATGTCGTTACCCACCATCACAATCTCTTGTCTGGGTTGATCACCCATCTACGCCAAAAACAAACAGTAAAGCATCAAATGACAGTGGCCCTTCACCTCCAGCTTACAGCTCAACTCCTCAAAATGAGGAAGCCTTGGCTTCGGACACGAAAACTCCGTCCCTCAATCTCGAAAATTTAGATCTGATAATCCACTGGTTCACGAAAACCGTGTACACAGTAAATCCGCCCAATAACCCCGATGCAATCCAAAAAGCACAAACTTTCATCTTGCGTGAAGCAATGGAACATCATTTTCTTCTCCACGGACTCCTAGCGCTATCAGCACTTCATTACGCAGAATCCCATCCAAACCCTCAGAAATATATCGAGATCGCCACGGCACATCACACCCGAGGGCTTACTCTTTACCACTCTATCCTTTCAAATATGAACAACGGTAATGATATTGCCAGTATTGCTTTCTCGAGTATTACTGCTATATTTGCTTTTGGTCTCGCGAGGCCCGATGCAAAGAAAGAGGCTTCAGTTGGATTGATTGACGACATGATTCAAGCTATCTCCCTATCTAAAGGTTGGCAAGCCATTATGCATGTGACACGGGGATTAGAGCCCTCTTCCCCTCAAAGAGATCAGGTCACTCTGTCACCGGATGCAGAAGCTGCTTTTGATCGACTATATGCTTTGAGCCAAGGTCAAAACGCAACACTCTATACAACAGCAATCACTTCTCTAAAATTCAGTTTCAAGAAGACAGAAGATGGACAAAATGACAACCCGCATCTATCCTGTGAATGGGGAGGCTCGTTGCAAGAAGAATTCTTAGAATTGCTCAGAGCTAGAGATACTGTTGCTCTAGTGATTGTGGCATTTTCTTGTGTGATGTTCGAAAAGGTTCCCCAGGTATGGTGGTTTCAGGGTTGGAGTAAGGGGCTTTTTGGGGTTGTTTGGAGGGAAGTTGGACAAGATTATCACGAGATTTTGGAATGGCCAAGGAGGATTGTTGGGTTTGAAATATAATGCGAATGTATTAGGGTCGCGGATTATGGCGTTGGTAACTATTGAAAAGTTGGAATAATATTTCAATATTCAGGGATAGCAAAGAATTCTAGCGGTCGCAAGAATTCACAATCGGCCTTGATTACACACAATAAATCATTTATCATAGATAGGAGAACACCTTCAATTTAACTGGCCATATATAAGGTTATTGCAACGGTGTCAAAATCTCCACATTTTCTTCCAGAAACTCCCAACAATTTTTCGACTCTAGTCGGGGCTCAAACAGCCAGCTATGGAGACCCCTTCTCCACTCTAATAATCTCGTTTGATCTGCCGCCCTCTTCTAAGAACAATTTCTTACGGAATCGCCATAAATGCATTGCAGAATTGAAATGAATCTAAAATAGTTTGCATTTAAAATATGCACTTGTATTCTAAATCTGTTCCACCACTTATAATATAGACGCTAAAGAAGGTAAGCGCGGGCTCTAAATACTACCATCAATAGTGAATAATAAAGCTTTTGAGGTACTAACCCGAGTTGGAGTTCGCGTGTGAGTTGCGGAAAGGATCAGTTGGATGAAGATTAGATGGTGAAGAAATGGCAATGACTTTCATTCATTGACAATAGCAACAATTTTTTCACATTGTAAAGCTTGGAGAATATTATCAAGCCATCTCTGTCGTTAGTGATTACAAAAAGATTTTTATAGCCGAACACAAATACATGTAGCTTTGAAAACAACGAGGTAAAGTTCGGATCAAATTCTAGTCGTGATATCTCTATACAGATAGCTTACTGAAAAGCTGTAAAAACCCGCTGAGTTAAAACGGTGTGTTTCATGATATCTATATCGTCTGATCATTGCCATGAGACGACAGTGATAATGACAACAAGATTGCTGAAAAGATAGCCAGATTCGGAAAATGGCAACAAAAACCGAAGCCCCAAAACATCGATGGAATCTCAGCCGATATCTCTCAGCAGTATAATCAATTACCAACTTCCACACCCTCGATTCCAAGTAACATGTTACATAAGGAAGGAAGGAAAAATTCCTGGAATTTCATTTTCAAAATGTGTAGAAAAGATATATTTATACAATATGCTTTTGAGCCAAGTTTATATAGCTAGCTTACAATAACCTTCCGGATCATCTAGAAGTGAATCATCTAAGCCCTAGAGCTTGATACCGCCCTCCGTTCTCGTTCATTCTCTCCCTCTTTCTCAGATTATACCCTATATACACATATAAACTCCATCACACACCCAGTTTACTCATGATCGGCCATCAACGTCAGCGAGCCACATAACCGATGCATGATGTAGGAGAATATTGTGCCACAATCAAGAATCAAGAGCGGGAAGAGGGTGGGAAAATGGGATATTATTCGCATATAGCATGTACCAAATGATTATCTCTGATTGAAATGATTATGTATGTAGTGGGTTTTGTAATGACAGCCACCAGGTGAGCATAGATTGCTAGCGGTAAAAATGGTACTATGAGATGGATACCTTAGTCATAGCAGAAGTGACGCAACAGCCGAGCGTAACGACAATTAAGCGAACGATAGCAATACTAAGGTACCTACCAGCTTGTCCGTATCAGGCTTTCATGATCTGTAACTTGATTACTCACAGGGAAGATCTGACTGCTGACCGGAGGCCACTCTCAACAACGGCAACGGTTCCAAAACGTATTGATACACCCCTCAATCTCAATTTTCAGTTCAACTCTCTCGCTATTTTTCATAACGCATGGCTCAAAATAGGGAGAATCAACAATGCCCCGAGGTCCCACCATTCATATCATCGTCGTTGTCACCCACCTGTCTCCACAGCAAAACAAAAAACGAAAAAACATACAACAGTGGGGATTCGCTGGTGGTCACCCACCCAACTACTAATCCACCGATCTGAAGCTTGTGTATGGCAGAGCGGACGGGATGCCCA
>PQXK01000387.1:0-20714 GCA_004786245.1 Botrytis hyacinthi | reverse complement strand
TATAAAAATATATATAAAAAACATATATAAAAAAAGCAACTTTGCTTATTCTTTAAGAAAAGCTATTAAATCTGAAAGCAAAAATTATCTTCAATTTACTAATCTTGCCCTCTAATAAACTATCTAATTATACCTTAACGATAGCAACAGATCACTAGAGGTTAATGTTTGTATTGTAGTTTCAAATCGATTGTACACTTTGCTTTAATAATCCTTTCATCATAAAAAATTATAAATCTATATTATTGTCTGTTTTAGTGATAGGTTAGAATATCAAGGTATAAATTGGTATAGAGAAATGATCTGTATTTATATATCTCTCTTGACTTTCCCCAAATATTATTATCGATATACTCTTTTTATTCATTAGATATCTCAAGGTTTATTTCTGCCTTTAATTGCCTTATTTTCTTTTTATTAAAATTGTTAATATTTATTTTTATATTACTATTTTCTTTGTTTTCTTCATTTTCTTCGTTTTTATTCTCCTCTTCCTTTTCTTTCTCTATTTCCTCCTTTTCTTTTTCATTATTATAATCTATAGAATGTTTATAGGTATTATCTTTATTATTATTATTGATAGCATTAAAATCAAAGAGATCATCATCATTCTTTTTCTTGCTTATTTCGGATTGTGAATTTGTATTATTACTGATTTCGATCAATGGTTTGAATGAATTAGTTTTACTTATAATAAGCTAATTCGCTTTTGAATTAAATCTAAAACTAATAGAGGTTAGTGAGTATATTAATATATACATTAGTTAATACTATATTGTATATTGTAAACCTTACTTTTCAATTTTCATTGAATTCAGAATTTCTCTTTTCTTGTTCTCTTTTATTATTTTTCGATTCCTTTTATTTACGTTTTGGTATGATTGTGTTTGTTTTAGCTTTTTAATATGATAAATAACTTTAACTCTTGTATTTTTCTTTATTTTAAATGTTGTGTGTGTGTTTGGGGGGAGGTTTTGCTGTTTTTGTTATTTGTAAATAGTATAAGGATTGGATGAATATTTATTTATGTTTTTGTAATGCTTATTAGATATATTGCTATTAATACTTTTTGTTATTTGTAATATCTTTAATCTTCTAAAAGATTTGACTTTTTGAATTTGATATTGCAAATAGAAGTGATATTAGAGAATAAAATAAGCTTTCACTGGAAAAAAATTCTTGAAAATAAAGAATAGTAATAAGGCCTAATTTCGATTAATATTAGAGCGGAATACAAACAATCCATTGTGTTACATGATTATGTTTGCTTTTTTCGCTCTATAAACGGAAATATGGAAACTCTTATATAAATGCTTCCTTTTTATACCCTAAGATTACATTATATTTAAAAGAATACTGGATTATATTCACTTTTATTGGTATATAATCTTTACAGTTTTGGTGTAGTAATCGATATTAATACTCTTATTTATTAAAAGTCCTAAATAGAATTTCATGTAAAACATTTCATTCTTTTTGAATAATATAAGGAATATTATAATATCAACACGAAGACAGCACTTACAGAAACTGGCTAGAATCAGAAGGGGAGAAACCGCTAGGCGATTTAGATAAATGTTAGATTAAGAAGCATTATAAGGGTTTCGAAATGATTCTATTTATATACCAGATTAATCTTCCCCTCATTCTCTAAGACAATCTCTTACTCAATCTTTTATTCACTTTTCTTTTTATTCTCCTTCTTACTTTTTTTCTTGTTTTCCTTCTTGCTCTTCTTTTCGCTTTCCTTCTTATTCTCCTATTCACTTTTTTTCTCCTCAATCTAGTAATTATAAAGAATAAGCTTAAATTGGTAGTAAAACTATTATATTTAGTTAAATGAGAAAGTCTCTTTTTGACTAAAAGCCTAAATCAAAAAAGAATATCAAAAAACCTAAGATACCTATATTTAAGTATAAGCTGAGGAGAATATTACCTAGTAGAAAGAGAGTTTGTAATTTGAATAAGTCCATTTATAAAATTTTAAATTTCGAATTATCAAATTAACTCCTTTTAAAACTCTTATTAAGAGAAATAAAGTTTTATATAAACATTTGAGCGAATCTTATACCTCAAGCATTATTTATAAGATTTATATAATAGATTACTCAATCAATCAAAAATGATCTTTAATTTCAATCATCAATAATCGAGGTGCTACAAGAAGCTATGAAGATAATATTAGCGATTCGCTTTGATAATAGATTTTTAATAATCTTATTTCAGTATATATACTAAATTTTATAGTTCTACAGGATATGGCCCGCTATATACACCAAACTACTATCATGGGAAGGGATGCAGGGTTGTTACAGCGAATATTAAAAAAGGCTGTAGGCATTAATGATATTGAACTTACACCGATATCAGAAGGGTTTCGTGGCTACAAAGCCTAATTTTTTAATCTCCATTTTCCTCTTTTTCGTTTCCTGTTTTTACATATTTTTACGTATTTTTACATATTTTTACGTGTTTTTATAACACGTTTCTGAGAGTTGGAATATACTAAGTGTTATCAAATTCGTTATTATATATTATCAATATAACTGATATCAGTACTGAAGTGTATAAGATAAAGAATATAAGTAGGAAGAGTAAGAATTGATGATAATGAAAGATATATTTATAAGTATTAGATACTCACTTAATAATAATTTAATATTACTTTTATAATCGATTCATTCTAATATTATTAAACAAAATTATATTCAATATATCACATTTTCCTATAACCTCAGTAAGGTGTAATGAAGCTCTCCCCCAAATATCAATTTAAAGAAGACAGTTCGGATAGCGAAACCCTTTTATTTATACAAATATTAATAGATCACCTATTATCTTAATATCAAGTATAGTAGTATCTAAATATAGAAAAAGAATAATAATGGATTTTAAAGTGATTTTTGATATAATAGAGAGGTGTCTCATTTAGCGATTTAAAGACAGTTATAATTCTAATATGTTTATATACTTTTGGATTTATATATAAAATCAATTGAGATGTATACAAGAGCAAGACAATTCTCGCAATTGAAAAGCCTTATCACCTACTTTTCAACAGTATATTCAAAAAGATACTATAAATAAATTTCCCAATTTAAATGATTTTGAAAACTTATAGCTTGTGAATACTATCTATACTGCTATTATACAGAATAAATAAAGCAATAAAAAGAGACTTATAATATTAAAGGAAAGAAAATATCGAAATCAGAGCTCTATGAGATTTTCAAAAAATAAGTTTTATATTAAGAGAGATCGGTTTTTATTGAATCTAATACTCTTTAAAAGTACCTGAGCAAAATCGAGATTTAATACCTAGTTTCAAAGATTAACGAAATCAAGGTATTCGAAGAAATGTTATATATTCTACTGAAACGGAATTATTATCTCTTTTTGATACTAAGAATATAAACATTCAAAGATCGAGTATAATATCAAGCCTAATAAAAGCAATACCAACCTTATTAAAGGCTTTGTTATTACAATTCCATTCCATTTACAATCTTGAGAGAAATAATTCAGAAACCGAGAATCTACTAGATATCAAAAAGCAAAATAGTATTAATGGACAAGAGAATATTAATAGGGAAAAGAGTATTGATAAACAAGAGAGTATTAATGAATAAAACAGTATTAATAAAGAGCCTTTTGAAAATAAAGGGATATGTATACAAAGAGAATGTAATAATTTGTATTTGAAAAGGGCAGGTAGAGGTTAGAGGATATTGTGCTTTTATTGCTATAATTCAACAAAAAGAAGTTGTGATGCATTTGAGCTTTTTCTATTTAAAGTGCTTAATCGAAATAATCGAAGTAGAAGTTCGATTCAAAAGAGTAAAGAGATTCAAAAGGATACTTTAGCAATTATAAATATCAGACAAAAAAGGAATAATCATATTGGAATATAAGGAAAGAATTGAGTAGATATAAGATCTAGAAACTCGATAATAAAAGTATCCCAGACTAAGGAATAAAAAGGGATAAAAAGGGATGAAAAGAAGCTAATTACAGAACTTATAGTACTATTTTTTTTATATATATTTTACTTGTAATCTTGTAATTCATATAAAGTTTTAATTTATATGCTCTCAATTCCTATATAGATATGTGATTCAAAATGTAATAGTTGATTTGTGTAAAAATATATATGTTTTAGATATGATAGAGATAATAATACTTAGTTTTTAAAAAAAAAAAGGAATGAATTCCATTGAAAACAACGAAGTACTTTGGAAATAAAAATCTTTTGTTACGGACAAGGATTAGATTAGTTATATTAATACTTTAAAAACAATTTATTCAATATATAATGAAAGTATTATAGAATTTATAGCAATTACGAAAGGATCGCTTCGTCAATCACGGATTCTGCTACCACAGGGTATCTATCTCACCGTCAAATTCCTCATTCTCTTAATCTCCTTGGATTTTCCAATACTAAATCTGCTCAATCCCCGAACACTCTCTACTTACACTATGATTTCCTCTCCGTTATACTTTTCTATCATTCATACTATAATACACCCTTTTTTGATTTTTCTACTACTCAGTTATTCAACCCATTCTACTTGTTTCATTTACTCTATTCAATATGAATCTATATCCTATATCGAATATTCCTTTCTTATGTTTTTCATTTTGAATTATCTTCTTTCATCTTTCTTATACTTATACAGCATCATTTACTATTTACTATTCACTCTTCTTATTCACTCTCCTCATCACCTTAATCTCCCTGTTACACATCTCACAAGAGGCAATATGGGAATAGCTTCAAAGATTAACAATCAGATAAAAGAACTATACTAAGGAAGAAAGGTCTTCCTAATGGATCAACCTCTATATAGAGATTGGTCACGTGACTATTTATTCGACATTCACTAGACAGGGGTCTAGGCATGACACTCCCATCCAACTATCGAAAACTTTCTATCTACTCATTCTCTTCTAAATTTCTTTTTAGAAAAAGAACTAACATTAGATTGAAGGAGTATGAAACTCTATTCCCAAATAAAATAGATGCTATTCAAGATACTAGGATTCGCGTATTTTGACGCTAAACTATACTATAGTATTCACTGTGATATCTCTCCCTCGTCCCTCTCTCATAGATCTGTTTCTGATTTAATAGCTCGTTTCGATTTTTTCTTCAAAATCCCTATCTGAAGCGTCTTTTTAATATCATTTATTGCGGAGTGAAGGTACCAGGAACTACAGCGATAGAATAGTTTCAATTAATATTACAAACTACAAATAGAGAAGAGCTTAGCTACAAAACGAAATTATATCAATACACTTCCTCTTGACCTCTAGTCATATACACTCTTGATACTATCATTCATTTTTTCATTGTCTCGGTAGAAGATTCTACTTCTATCTTGATTTTATTACAAGTTTTATTCTCATTCGAAGTTACCTTTCTACTTCAGCTTTTAGTTCTGTTCTTGTTTTAATCGTTTTTCCAACCCTCATTCACTTTTCAGATTCAATTCTAATACCATTCTCCTTATCCACTTTCCTAATTCACTGTTCCGTTCACTCTACCCACTCTTATTTACTCTTTTGATCTTTAAACATTCTCCTCATTCTACCAGCCCTGCCTACTATTTCCCTCCCCTCCTTTCCCTTCCTCATAGCCACAATCTCATTTACCCTCTCCCAACTCCCAAATCCTTCTTCTGCTCCCTCTCTACCCTCCTCCCTTTTATTCACTTCTTTCACCCTCTACCTATCCACTCACCTCCTCCATTCATTCATTCTATTCTTTCCCTCTTCTTCTCCCTCCCAACCTCCAACCTCCAACCTCCAATCTTCTAATCTTCTAATCTTCTAATCTTCCAATCTTCTAATCTTCCAATCTTCTAATCTTGTAATCTCCAACCCAATTATCATCTCTCTCTCTCATAATATTCCTGAATCTTATTAATCATTTATTTATTCATCTATTTTTAAATTATCTCCTCTTTCTCTTCCCATCTCTCTTCCCATCTCTCTTCCCCTCTCCAACTCGAACTCCTATTCCTCATTCACCCTCCTTATTCACTCTCTTCATTCTCCTCACTCTCCTCACTCCCAGCTATCAAGGTCTTCTCTTGCTCCCTCTCTATCAACTCCCACTCTACATTCACTTTTATGATTTACTCTGATAATTCATTTTCCTACTCCCTCTCCCTCTCCCAACTCTCACTTCATATTCACTCTCACAATTCACTTTCTTATTTTCTCTCCTGCTCCCCTCCTACTCTTACTGCCAATTCCACTCTATCTCTTTCTTCTATTCCCTCTCCCTCTCCTACTCCCTCTCATATTCTTGATTCACTTTTCCTCTCCCTCTCCCTCTTACAATTCATTCTCCTACTCTCTTTTATAACTCCAGCTCTAGCTCCTGCTCCTCACTCCTGACTTCTGATCCTACTCCCAACTCTTTTTCCTGCTTCTACTCCCTTTTCTATTTCCCTGTTGCTCTTACTATTATTCTTACTCTCCCAAATCCTACTTATAATTCACCCACCTTATTCGCCCTCCTCATTCACCCTCTCCTTCTATTTCACCCTCTACTTTTCCCTCTCCTACTCCCTCTCCCAATCCTACTCCTACTGCCGATTCTACTCCTACTCACTCTCCCTTTCAAAATTCACTCTCCTACTCCTATTCTTACTTACTGCTATTTCCTCCTACTTCCTTCTACTTCCTTCTACTCCCTCCTACTCCTATTCCTCTCTTATTCCCCTCCTCATTCGCCCTCCTTATTCACCCTCCTCATTCACCCTTCCAACTCTCACTCTCATTCCCATTTCAATTTCCACTTCTCATAATAATCCCTCTTTTCCTTCAAATTCCAAATTCCAAATTCCAAATTCCAAACCTCAACTCTTCAACCCTTCAACCCTTCAACCCTTCAACCTTATAAATCACAAAATCACAAAATCCATCCATCCATCCAAACCAACCAACCAACCATTCAATAAACAACAAATAAATAGTTACCAAAAAATCGAGATAAACATATAAACCCCCCCCCCACCCCCCCCCCCAAAAAAAACAATCCACACCCCGATGAGAGAGTGTACATAATAGTTCCCAACCAAACGAGCCGATCCAGAAACGACGAGACGGTGGATAAATCATAATAGGACAATAACATCAAATCCTTGGCGGCTCCAAGGGTACGGTGCAGCGGGATGCTCGCTGCAGCCGTGTATCCGCAAATTTACTTTATATACACACCTCAACTCATTTCACTTCATTCACTTCATTCACCTCAACTTACCTCACTTACCTCACTTACCCCAACACAAAACCCATATAGAATCCATCCACTCTCAAATTTTTCACTCAAATCTCATACACTAATTCATCTACGAATTCAAATGAAATATACTAAGTGCATCTTCAATATACACACATAAATGTATGTATCTTCATTACTACCTCACTACCTCACTACTTCTCTACGACTTCTTCTTCTCCTCATTTCCCTACAACATCATGAAATCCATGTATACACTCCCCTCAATTCCATCTCTCATCCTTAAATTACTCATTCATCACCCCACAACTACCCCATTGAAAAGTAGATCAAGAGAAAAAAAACAAATTCCCCTCCCCGATTTCATACTACTTCCGTATCTCTCTCCATATATATTCATTCCCTAAAAGGGAAAAAGGGAAAAAGAAAAAAAGTTCAGAAACGCCCAAATAATGCTCCCTCAAGATATGCTCGCTTCCCGCAATACCGCATATCGCACAGACATTCAAAGTTTTTTGGTATCCTATATTAATATTCATATCCTCGCACACGCACTTGTATACGTATAGTTTGGTAATAAATTTTCAAACTCCATCCCTCATGTAAACGTAAAAGAATTGAAGTATTTTTTTTAGATCATTTCTTCTTCCCTTTTTCTGTTTGTCCCAAACCAGAAGTACCAAGAATATCGTCGAAAGTTGATTCCTTTCTTCCAGCTGAAGATACGGGTCGACCATCCGCATGAAGACTAACAACGCTATTGCGACTAATCACACTGTTGCGGCTATAAGGTGATGCACCTCTTCTTCCCATAGCACTCACGGGTGATTCGCGTCCACCTGGCGAGTCTGATCTGAAACCGGGTTCCATATTACCTGGAATTGGTAACATTTCCAAACCCAACATAACACTGTTTCGTTGAGATTGTCGACTGTTGCTACGATTATCAACTCCAAGCATACCATTACTTGCAACACTTGATCTTCGAGAAGAATTTTCGCGACCTCGACTATCTGGTCGACTAAAGCTTCCACCAAATCCAGGAGGTGGTGCAAGCGGTGACATTACTCCTTCTTCTTGATCATCTTGCGAGAAAGGTTGTGAGATCTCATTCGCTTCAGCATTATTGATCCATTTCTGAGCAACTGTCCAACAATGTGATCTGCGGTAAACGCCTTCTGTGCCATAATTGACAACATCGCTAGGCAAACTAACCACTCCTTGACCTCCTTGAACTCCATACCATGCCATTTTCACTCCCGAGGAATCTTCCAACCAAGGTAGATTACCCAGAGGTGGCTGGCACAAGAAATAATCTACTCCTTCTGTGTATCGTAAATTGTCCACGTCTACAACGAGCATAGGAAGTGATTGGATGACTGCGTAGAGGAACAACCAATGTCCATATCTTTGATCGGCCAATTCTTGAACATTCTTGCCCTTGGATTCCTTTTCCTCAAATGACTTATGCATCTCCATAAATGGAGTTTTCTTATCAGCATCGAGATTATGACTCTTAGCTAAGATAAGAAGTAGCTCGTATTCCTTGAGTTTTCTAGTTGATGCCTTATGTTGATCCTTAGGTGATAGCAGAGGGTAGCCAGGTTCAATAGACGCCATAGTTGGAATTTTAGGTACGTCGAATGGAATGGGTGGTAAAACCGGCGGAGAAGATCTATCGAATTCAGCCAAGATTTTTCTTGCTGCCAAATGAATTGAGTTAGCATGGGCCACATCTTGATCTTCTGAGTCCATGGATCGAGTCGTGATAGCATCTCGATCAGCCATAAAGTCGTAAAGGTTACACATATCAGAGTAAAGCTGTTTGAGTACTTTTCGATTCAAGCCACCTTCAACAAATTGATTCTTGGTCCTTTGCTTTGGTGGCCATTGACCATGAACTATCTTGTAGTACGATAGTACATGTCTCCTCATGTTTAGGTAGTTCGTCTTCCAATTTTGGAATCTAGCAATTTTAGATTCTGCGCTAGTCTTTGATGAAGCTGCACCAGAAAATAGAGCAGGGTACTCAAAATCAGCCAATCGTTCCTCAGCACGTTGCTGTCTTTGAGAAAGCTCCAAAGATGCTCGTTCCAATCGATCCCGAGTGTCGTTTGAAACTTCTTTGAAAAGACTCGATTTAAGATCTTTGATCGAATGCCATTTTCCAGCTGCGTGTACAAATGCCTCGTGATATAATTCTGTGGATCGCATGCGCTCTCCTAATATAAGTGCCTCAATAGTCTTCTCTCGACTTTGTCTAACATCGGCTAAACGAAATTCATCGAGGAAAAATGCAAAGCTAGCTGCTGCTGCCTCTCCATAAGTTGATCCGTCATAATTGCTAAATTCGAACTTCTGTAACATTGACGATATGGCCAAGAATATATAAAATGTAGTAGGACAACTTTTGGTGGCAACAAGTGGCTGACCTGTCATAAACGCAAAGAAATTTCGAACATTAATAAGATTTTGTATATCGTCGGGAGAGAATTTAGTAGGATCATCAGTAGATAATTCTGTCGGAAAGTAAAGATGGATTTCTCCATTATCTTCAGGGTACGGGTTCATATAATCCGAAGACGCTTCCGATCCAGATGGCCCATCAACAGGGGTTTCTGGGGGTGTACCAGTTTGTGTTGAAGCATCAGGACTTTGCCTGCCAGCCGAATCCAAACTTGTTGACCTTCGCTTAGCGATCTTGCTGGTTACCATTTCGTGAAGGGGTCTAGATGACGATAGGACCAGAGAGGGAACTTTGAACGATGGGCCATGGCTAAAAGATTCTGGAAAAACGTGTACAAATGTATCACAATATTCTTCCCATAATTCTGGTACCTATTATCTGTCAGTTATAATCATATCACAGGTTCAGCCGATAGTATTATTACCTTCTCGCCATTGGTTACAAGCGAAATGTTGTAATCAATCTTTTGATCCCCTGCAATTACCCAGGCAGATGATCTACCATCCGAGCCGGAGTTTGATGATGAATGTCTCGACTTTGTTTTGACCGGGAAAAAACTCCTCCGTTTTGATGCTTTCGCATTGTTTTCGCCATCTGAAGTGTATGAAGTTGGTCGACTGGATATCGGAGACGATACTGATCTATTTCCATTACCACTGACCGCGGAAAATGGAGATGGAGGTGCAAGGGAATTGACATTCGAAGTGGAACCGTGTCTGCCTCTTCGTTCCGTGAGTTGATTAACAGGCGGTTCTGTTACATCTGGCGATGGAGAGGGATTGAGTGGCCGTGAATTATCATGGGGTTGTTCCTTTTGTAATTTATTGGGTGTCTGCTGAGTCGGTGGTGCTGGCGGAGCACTGGCGGGTATCGCAGGAAGCGCAGGAACGGGTGGAATATCTGCGGATGGTTCGGGAGATGGTGGTTGTCGAATAGGAATGTTGACATTTTGAGGTATAGGTGGAACCTTTTCTTTAGTAGATTTAGAGTCTGTCTCTACAAAAATGTTTGGAAGATATGCAGAAATGCGATGCAAGCGGGAGACGGATCTCGACCTCTTCTTTGGACCAGAGCTCATCTTGAGATCTCCTAGTTCAAGCACTTCCGTAATGGCTTGCGCTTCTAACTGTTCTTTGACTTCCTCCGGTAGAAAGCCCAAAAGTTTTGTAGTAGAATTATAGAATTTTGAAAAAAATATAAAATTGTAAGGTAAAATGAGTGTGAATGGAAGTAGTTCACTTACTCAACGTCATTTCGTGAGACGTTCTCCCTTTTCTCTTTGAATGATGATAAAAAATCGAATAGGGAGGATCTGCCAAAGTGGAGACTTGTATATATAATTCTTCTCTCAGCACTCTATTTTATTCTTCACTCTCAAGGGTAACAGAAATCCCCATGAAAGGTTTAATTGTGGGTTCTTGACCGAATTGTGCGCTTTTGAGTATGTGGGGATTAAGAATTGTGCGCTATTTGGTTTGGTGTGACGGCGTGAACGAGGATTGCTATGTTTGAGATGGAGTGACTCGAGTGATTCAAACCCTTTTCGAATGGTAAGGATTACGCGGCAGCAGCGGTGCAGTGGGTTTCCTTTTTCTTCGATAGTGGATAAAGAGGAACAACGGGGAATCGAGTGAGGATGTGAGGAGAAAGATGGGAATTGATAAATGAGGTTAATGTCCTTTGAGTGGTCCTTGGTCAAGATATCTGTTCCCGAAATTCTATTTAATTAATAGGGCGATTTCCTGCTCAGGACTTTGGTCGTAATTGGCAGGCACTTTTCCCAAGCTTCAGAGATGTGCGATGAGGGTTTAATATTATATGATGAGTATTGTGTGTTCTGCATTCCAGTTGTTGGTTCCTTATTTATATATGAATCGAAATAGAACCGCACGGCGGCAAAAAAACAAGCGGAATATCGGCGGGTACGAGTGGTAAGAAGACCTCGGGAGGTAGAGGAAAGGGCCCAACAAATAACAGACTGATGGAGCCAGAAACGAATGTTTAAACGAATGTTAACCGTCGTAATATCTCTTGTTTGTTTCAATTTCAGGTCAGGGTCTTGGTTAATGTACCTGCTCCGTGGATACCGAAAATGGCGGCTGTGATTGATAATGAAGAAGATGATGAGGTCACATAATGAATGCACTTACGCAGGGCTACCGTGTACTTATGGGTAGTGAAGGAAGAGTAAGAAAGAGTAATCAATCTGCAGCTGATGCTGTTTTGACTGAAGTAACTGTTGCTGTCTTGTCATCTGCAGGTAAAAATTGGATTTATGGTACACGCTTTGATAGGTCCCCTCTACGGGGGCAGGCAAAAGAATCATTTGATACCTTCGTCGGCACGTGCAAGGTGGCCATCAAAGTGATAGGGTAGTATTTTTAACATGCAAGGTGATGCTGTTGCCAAGGGATCTACCAAGCTTGCACTGCCGAATCATAAAAATATAACTGACGAACCTTGTTGTGGAATGCCTGACGTATCTTCAAGGCACTCACAAATTTATTTGCTTGTGATGATGATTACTAATTTTTCTCTTCTCTCCTCTCCTCTCTTCTCTTCCTTTTCCCTTGCTCCTTGAGTGTTCTCTTCCCCCCTTCCCCTTGGCCTGCTACCTACTACCTCCGAGCCTCCCTCTTGTTTTACATCCTCGTATGTGAACAGACTAAATTCATCTATATAGAATCAAAGTGAATCATATAAATTCGAGAAATGAAAGCAGTGTGCGATGGTAAAACATTAAATTTCTCAATTGAAACAATTCTTGCACCATCGGTATGGATTGGTACTAGATGCAATGGAATATAGATTAATTCTTCTCGTCTCATAATTCTCATTGGCAAAAGATGTGTCTGAATACTCCATTTAATCCTCTCAAGTCCTATTATGGACAATGTTGGTCCATCGGCCAAGGAGACGCCCAGCAGCGGTCCAAGACCAACCAAGGATATTTAACAGATTTCTAGGTTGCGAAATTTCATCTGGCGGAAACACATCTGCAGCTTGGTCGGCCGAAAAAAGGCATCTAGTATCGAGGGATATGAGGAGGAAAAGGAAGGAGAAGGTTATTATTATGGTTAGTGAGCACGATGCACTATCTATGAATGCTTGGGTAGATGGTTATGTCTCTGCGCGTGTGGTGTTTGGAAATCAACCCGTTTGATTGACACAAGACAGTACCTCAACTCAAGACTAAAGAATAAAGGAAAGAGAAAAGAGAAAAAAAGGTGATGATCCAAATCATAAAGTTTTATAGAAAATGGTGTGGCTGAGACTTTTCATGTAATGATCAATACATCAGGAGTAGACATTGTGAAGGGTCATGTCGAAGGGTCATGTTGTGCTTTTCATTCATGGTGAGAGAGAGAGAGAGAGAGAGAGAGAGTGTGTGTGTGTGTGTGTGTGAGTCTGTGAAAGTCTTCAAGAGTCTGTGAGTGACAGGAGCGACGAGAATGATAAGAGTTTGAAATAGTATATACACATGTCTACTCCGTGATTCAATAGGAATTAACCTACTCGTTATTTCCCTCTAGAAAAGACACAACACCCTAACTTCTCTTCGCCACATGCGTAGATCATCCCAAAACATTGACGCAAGAGTAATGCAGGTGCAGATGCCGTATTCGATAACCTCTTCTTGACCTTTTCAAAGAGGATAAGTCATCTGTACTCTTCCTATACTTTTACGTATTGATATTGAATTGATGAGATGACTTGACAGGTCGACAGCGTGAAGAATATATTTATGTTTCATTCATTTCCTTACTTCAGATCCACTACCTACCTAGCATCTCTAGTATGTATATGTAGTACTTTCTTTAACCTATTTAACTGTGCCGCTGCCGTTGTTGGTTCCTGAATTTTAGCACGTCATTTAGTCCCGAGGAATAATGATCCCATCCCATGGAACTTGCTTGGGAGGAGCATGTAATCTTACAATGTATGTCAGCACGGCAAGGGAAACTAGGTAAGCTCGAGGTACTAGCTAGGTAGGTAATAAATCTCCTTATAGCATAGAGCATCGCATACCTAGGTAGAACAAATCACGGATCGATCGGGTCGACAACGTTACATTGAGCACATTTTTAAATTGCGGAGCCGGTCCCGAGAATTGGTGCCGTGGTTCGTACGATGGACGCGTGTCGGCTTTGCTTACTTGATTGGTTTGGTTGGAATGGTGATGGTGATGGTGATGGTGATGGATGGTGATTTTTAGGTGGGCTTATTAACCTTACCACGTGCTTACCTTCTTGCTTGGATGCCTCAATCCTACGGTACGGAGCATGCCGTTGGTTTGGAGATGGTAAATGTATATCTTCAATTATTTCGACTCACTGGCCGCCAAGCGGAGAATACTTTGTGATTTGTGTGGAAATTGTGGCTGATAGCACATGAGGATTTTGGTATATCTCTAGCATCTCCAACCTCTTCTCTTCAGTCTTAACATCCCCTCCGTCAATTTGGAACTTTAATATGCCAGGTGAACAATGATCAGGCGGTTCATCGATCGATCCGTTCCGCTTTCCTCATAAACTCTATCATCCGTCATTCGAACTCCGAAAGACTCCACGTAGAATTTCCTTTCGTTCTACTACTAACAATCTACACAGAGTAATTTGCTTCGGGTTATCGCAAGATACTCCGTCCGTCTGTACTTGAAAATTCAAATTCTTGTAATTGCGCTGCTATGACTAATCTTCGCGATACCTTCCGAAATTCCACCACGGATTTCCACCTCGTTTGGCGCGAGATAAAGTGGAGCTGTCTGGATAACAAAAGGAAATCGGAAATCGGAAATCGAACAGACAGCAGTTAACACCGAAGAAGAAAGAAAGCTTCGAGGAATACCTGGTACTTCGTAATGTGTTTCTGTCGGCTGTTGCTTTATCTGTACGTACTCATCTATGGTCTATCTGGTAATTCGGAGCCAATGCAAAGCGGAAATACTCTTCCGATGATGGAGATCACCAACCAACATACAACCAACGAGTCAACCAGCATACATGCAATGCAACACACACACAAGAGCGATTCGATGTACTCAGTGGTACAAACTTGAATATCCCATCAACATTCCATACTGGGTAATCGGATCATTAGATGATGAACAAATCCCTATACCTACTAGGTCCCTATCAAGCCCAGCAGACTTCCTCGTATTGCCATGATGTCCCAGCGCCAAAATCCTGACATTTTTCCAATGGTAACGGTTATTGTTTTTGATACGTCATCTGATTCATTGGCTCATCACGATAAAATCCAACATTTTGATATTTCAGATCTGCGGGGTAGTTTTAAGACTTCTCATCAGATAGATTAAAAAGCTTGCATAGCTGTCCGGAAGCTTGGTCATTCGTAGAAACTCAATCCTTCACCGTCGAATGAAGATGACGGAGAATCATCCACTGCCGAATAAGGCCTCGTCTTCTAACAGGAACGGACATTGCCGTCGTAAAAAAAATCAAAATCGCGGGGTCTCCACGAATACATATCCACACGAATACACATTTACCCTATCAAGATCCTCGTGTTGATAGCTCAACATAGAAATGACTGGGTACCCAGTAGATACTACCTACCCCTTTCCCTCCTCGTGGGTATGGATGTGACGTTGTAAAGATGGGGTTTCTTTTTCCTTACTCGGGAAATAAATTGAGGGTGTTTTCTCCCTTTTTTTCCTCTCTTATTTCACAATGTGTTTGTACCTTGTGACACTTTGAATTGCAAGTGAATTTGTGCCGCGCCGAGCCAATCGCTGTCTGTTGATTGATGCAGTGGAGTCGAAAAGAGCAATAGCACAACAGGAGACACAACTGATAATCCCTCGGAAAAAGAAGGTTATCTTTCATCCCAGGAAACCCAACTTCTTTTAGTACCACAACACATCAAGATGGATACTTTCGAAAAACCAGAAACTGCTCAACTTGAAGCTGCTCGAGAACCACCTTCGGCTCAAAATGGTTATCATATAGATCCTGTGATAGAGAAGAGACTTGTGCGAAAGTTGGATAAACACCTTATTCCATTGGTGTTGTTATTGTGTAAGTTACATCTATAGACAAAATTTACAGAGGCTTTCAACTTTTACTGACTTGCATAGATCTTCTATCATATCTTGATCGATCGAATATTGGGTATGTACCTGTCATGAAGAAATGTGTCATATCTCTAACGTTCAATCAGAAATGCTAAAACTGCCGGCATGACAAAAGAACTTGGAATATCAAGCAGCGAATATGAATGGTTATTGACAATTTTCTACATCGCATACATTGTATTTGAATGGTTTGCTTTGATGTGGAAGGTTCTTCCCCCACATGTATGGGCTTGTTTTTGCGTAGTTGGATGGGGTAAGTTTCACTATCTCATCGTTCAATTTTATCATCCTTGAGGTATTTTATAGTTTGAACGATCTTCACTTGAAATGCACTTAGGGTTGTTCATTACATTCCAAGGGTCTTCTAGAAATGACAATTACTAACCACGAACATCGCAGGTACCGTCGCCACTCTTCAATCAGCCACCCAATCATGGTCTGGTATGATGGCCGCCAGATTTTTCCTCGGGTTCTTCGAAGCTGGTTATGGTCCTGGTATCCCATATCTTCTTTCGTTCTTCTACCTGCGCCACGAAATCGGTATACGAATCGGAGTTTTCCTCAGTGCTGCACCCTTGGCAACATGCTTCGCAGGTGCATTGGCATATGGAATTACTAGTGGACATGCTGCGATTGCAAATTGGCGTCTTCTATTTTTGGTTGAAGGTTTACCATGTGTAGCCGCAGGGATCCTGACATTCTTTGTCCTACCCGATAGCCCGGAGAAAGCACGCTTCTTAGACGAGGAAGAAAGAGCGGTCGCTAAAGCACGAGGCGTAAGACAAGTAGGCGCAGAGGAAGAACATCGTGTTGGAGGTGTCAAATGGTCTGATATCGTTGCAGCTCTTGCGGATCCAAAGGTACGTTTCATCTTACGTGTATGTCTGAGGCGTCAAACTCTAATAATGTCATCACTAGAATTGGCTCACAGCCTTGATGTATTTCTCATGCAATGTATCCTTTAGCTCCCTCCCCGTATTCCTCCCCACTATTCTTAACGAGATGGGGTTTTCATCCATCAACGCCCAGGGCTTATCCGCTCCCCCATATTTCCTCGCGTTCATCGTCGTCATCGTCTCAACCTACGTTGCTGATCGCACTCAACAACGTGGCTTGGTAATTATGTCCCTCTCAGTTATTGGCGCCATCGGATACATCTTACTGGTAAATATTACATCCCAAACATGATGCCAAATGGAATCTCAACTAACATCCCTAGGCCACCACTTCCACAACCGGGCCCCGCTACACGGGTGTTTTCTTCGCCGCCGCAGGAATCTTCCCCGCCATCGCTAACATTCTCCCTTGGGTTCTGAATAATCAAGGCTCAGATACGAAACGTGGCACGGGAATCGCACTCCTCAATATGGTGGGTCAATGTGGTCCGCTTCTTGGAACGCGAATGTATCCCTCGGAGGATGGTCCATATTACCGCAAGGGAATGTGGGTGTGCACTGCATTTATAATTCTCAATGGTATCTTGGCGCTGGCGTTGAGAACGTTGTTGAATTGGGAGAATAAGAGATTGGATGAGAAGTATGGGGTGGTGGGTAGGAGGGATGCGAAGGGTAATGTGGTGGGTGAGAAAGAGTCTGAGGATAAGTTGGGTGAGAAATTACCTGTGGTTGCGGATGCAGGAGATGAGAATGATGGTCCTAGGTTTAGATATGTGTTGTGATGTGATGTGGTGTTGAAGGATGGAAAGTTGGGGGCGGAGATGCGGAGATGGGAAGAGGATGTTTTGGGAGGTGAAATGGAATGAAAAGTTATGTTATCTCTGGTGATATAAAAAGAATCTGCTTTATTCGATTCGATTCGATTAATTAGATTACCATACCTAAATATGTAGATATCTAAATATCACGACCCAAAATACTATAAAAGTACATAGTTACATGAAGAAGAAATAAGCTTCCAGCTGCATATCTTGGCCTGCTTGGCTTTCTCGGCGAAATCGAATGAAACAAATGTAAGATTTTTTGTGTGTTGTTTTCAACAAAGTCTGTCTTGTCTGTCTTTTCTGTCTGTCAGCCAAGCAGCTAGAATTAATTTACTGCTAAGTGTTGTTTGTGTATTTGTGTATTTGGCTTTTGTGTCTATTAATTGTGTATTTTGGGAATTGCTTGGTTGGGCATGGACGGGACTTGTTTGGGGTTTGGGGTTTGGATACTGGGTATGTTTGTGGATTATGAATTATAATTGTGTTTGTGATTATGATGTCAGTTTGTGTGGAGTTTCTGGGTAGGTAGGTAGATACTAGATATTAGGTACGAGATATTAGATACGTACTAGATGGATATGGATATAGATACATTTGTAAATGAATCTCTGTTGTTATTCGTTGGTTATTTATTTGCTTTGTGAAGAGTATTGGGTTAAGGATGGAGGATGGAGAATTGGGATGGGGGTGGGGATTGAGATAGAGGGATGGATAGATACTAGATAAGTTTTTGGAGATGTGTAGTTTTTTTATTTATCTGTGAATATGAATACTAGGTATGCATGTGAATGAATGGGAGAGGAGGTTTATTACTCGTAGATCAAATAGATTATGGATATCTATGAGTAGTTGGTAGGTAGGTAGGTAGGTGATTTTTCCTGCTCTGTCAATTTGCTATTTATGAGAGAGGGGGAGGGGAGGGTCTTGATTGATACTTTGTTACTGGACTGGTAGTTGAGTGGTAGATATGTATGGATCATGGAATCGTAATATATACCAAGATCCTACCTATTATTTCATCAAAATGATTCGATGGGTAATTATTATCATGCATTGCTTTTGATATTCCACTGGATGTTTGCATTCCGTGAGAGGGTATAGCAAATTGTCGTCGATGTGTGAGATGGAGATGGAGATTGATATGTTCTTAAATACTAGATAAAATCCTCTGATTTCGGTCCCCAGTTTTTCAAATGACATGGATATGCTATACTGAGTTAGCTTCGTCTTTTGAATGCAAGAGCTTGAGGAGGGAGTGGTGACACGACACCATATGGGGACTTTTTGATGTATGAAATGGAATGTTTTTTTCGTTCGTTTATTTATTTATCGCTTGCTTGGAGTTTTTCCTGTTCTTCGAGATTTATACTTGTTGGAATTTTATTTACTTATTATTAGCCAGGCACTCGCTCATCTACAAACTGGAAATTCTTAAAAGTTGAAGATCTAGAGAGAAACTCATCAACATTTACATACTCGCACTCACAAAATAAACCCCACTTGCAAGGGCTCTCCCTAGTAACCTTTTCGTTCACTACGCAACGACACAACGACGCAACACCTCCAGAATCCGATAGTGTCGCAAATCTTTGCCTCCAAAGTAAACAAATAAAATACGAGGTATACCACGATGCGATCATTTACTATCGTCAATTCACATACGCAAATGCATAGCGAAAGGTAGATTGCAATTTCATATCAACTCAATATATTTCTTGTGATCCATACCTCCAGACTCGAGACTCAATGACCAATCCATTTCATCCTAGATTTTTACGTGCGCTCTTCCCGCAACAATTTCCCGAGGGCCAAACTTCCAAATCCGCAACTCAAGGCCATCGAAATAAACGCGTGAAATACATCCACGAGCCTTTGCACGAAGAAGAAATCATCGATACGTATGAGAGTATTGAAGGAGACGATGCGGAGGAGAGAGACGAGGATGAGAATCAATTACGCTTAGAACATAAATCGTGTGCGAAAGCGATGATGAGGAGGAAGATGGCGGAACGGGTGACGATTGATCCGGATGGAGATTTGTTGTTGATTTTGAATGAGAGGAAGAAGAATAATAGTTTGAAGAGGAAGATTGGAGGGACGGGGACAGGAATGGAAATGGTGGCGACGACGGTGGATGATTCGGGGATTGGGGATGAGATTGTCGGAGATGGGGAAGTGGGTGTTTTGGAGACGGTCGAGGAAGATGCGGTTGGGAATGTGAATGTCAGTGAGATTGCGGAAAAGGAAAAGGAGAAAAATAAAAAGGAATTGAAGGAAATCCATATGTTGGTGTCATCGAAACATATGGTTCTCGTTTCTCCCGTTTTCAAAGCAATGCTTCAATGGAGTAATTTCAAAGAAGGATATGCGATGAAAGCACATGGGAAAGTCGAAGTTCCTCTCCCCGATGATGATCCAGATGCCATGCGCATCCTGGTTGACATTGTTCATTGTCATCATAAAGATGTGCCTCGAAAAGTCAAACTTAGTTTGCTGACGCATCTCGCGATTTTGGTGGATAAATATCGTTTACATGAGGCGGTGCAGATTTACTCCGATATGTGGATTTCCCAGGCGAAGAAGAAATTTCCATCGAGTATGGCAGAGGATGGTATTGAAGTGTGTTTGCAATGGCTTTGTATTTCATGGGTTTTTGAGAAGGCGAGGGATTTTACATCTTTGACGAGGATTTTTCAGCAGGAGAGTACGACAAGTTTGGCAGAGATGATTAGAGACTCAAATTGGGATATTCCAGTGCCGAGTTCTGTTATTGGTTTGTTACCCCGATGGTAGGTTGGAGATTTAAGTGCTAATAGGTTTCTAGAAAATATCGAACAAGATCGAATTCGAGCTCTTGATGAAGCAATCTCAGCACTCAGAGACACGATTGAAAATTATCAAACCTCTACTCTCGTATGTCGTGGTCGTCCTTCACATTTGTCGGCCGAGCAAATTCCTCAACATAATAAACAATGCGATGCCATGGTCTTGGGAATGTTGATCAAAGAAGCGATTTATCATAATCTTTATCCGTTACCTGAAGCTCCTTATACGGGTCATTCTTTCATTAGTATTTATGATAGTTTTCAGAATTTTGAAATCACAAATGCGTGTGAAGTGGTTAGAATGTGTGGTGGGAGTGGAAGTGGGGGTGGGGGTGGGGCTGGGGGAAAGAGAG
>PQXK01000386.1:0-20763 GCA_004786245.1 Botrytis hyacinthi | reverse complement strand
TTTACTATAATATTAATTAAAATATACTTTTCTATTAGAATTTGTAAGGGCGCACGTACCCTCTGGGCACGTGACCGGCTATACTAGCCGTTTTAGCTAGCTTGTCAAGTATAAGTTGAAAGCTTTACTTCCAACTTCCTTTCTAGCTCTTTATTAATAACTATATTATTCAATAATAACTCCTCTTTCGTTTCCAGACTCTTTATAGTTATAGCACAAACTCAAATTGCTAACGCTTAATTAAAGATTATTAAATTAAAGAATATAATTGAGATATTGAAAATTGCTATTTATAATAACCTATAAGCCCCACCTCATCAAAAATATCTTATTATTCTTAAAAAGTTTAGTAATAATAAATAATATATTACAAAGTACTAAGATTAATATATAGCGTTTTATAATACAATTAATTGTTATTTAACTACAAATTATAAAAATAAATCAGAATTTCGAAAAATTATATTCCTTGTTAGTGTCACGGTGTGAGATCACGTGACATATTGGACCCCTCGGAGGGGTCCGAAATGGGCACTTACGCCGGAGCGCAAATGAGCTAGGGCCTGATTGGGCTAGCTCGCTTGTGAAAATTCTGTATATCTTCAATTTGAAATATTCTTTATTTTAGCTTTTTGAGCTATATCTTTATCTTCAATCTGAATTTATTATTTGAATAATATAACTTTACTAAATTAGAATAAAGTTATTAAAGTTTTATTTCTATTTATCTATTTTATTGTTAAAAGGAATAGAAGTTACCGGTGCTAAGCACGTGTAGTGATTAGTAATACAGTTACCTAAACGGGCTAGATTAGACAAACCATAGACAGACATATTAATCCCCTCATATAATACTATGGGAAGATCAATATACTTATACACATAACAATATAATCAATATAAAGGCCTCTTCTACTCAATCTTTTAATAGATTATGAGATCTGATTAATATGATTTCTAGATATAATTGATGTGATTATTATTATGATTCAATTTATAAAGTTAAAGAATACACGGTATTACTTTATGATCAGTATGTAGTGCTGTGATTATTATTATTATTAATTCGCGAAATTGAAAAAGCACACAATGCTATTTATAAATAAAAATGTATATGGTATAATAGAAAGGCACACAATGCTAACTATACTTATATTATATTTATATTTATAATCTGTGTAATTCTATTTATACAGAAAAGAGGAGGAAAATCTTGAAAATTCTTTGTATATATATCAAAATAAACGAAATTAAGGATTAAATCAAGAATATTCCGAATTTCACTTAAGAAACCCACAAGCGATAGTTTCGATAAATAAGAATTCAATTAAAAGGAAAGAATTAGTTCTATATAATTGAATCTATATTGCAAGAGTATGCTAAGGTTGAAGGAATTGGAATGGAAGTTGATAATACCGAAGTTTTCCTGATCCTTAAAAGAAACAAAATCGTGAATATCAGGCTTAACCTTAACAAGAAGATCAAATACTTAAAAGATAAAGTTAGTATACTTTTGTATATATGTAAATCACTCAATAACAACAATAAAGCATTTATTAACGAATACGATATAATACGGATATTGTGGAACTACTTGAAATCAAAGTATTCAAGAACTAGTGATATTACAGCTAATACATATTTGATAATAATTCAAACATTTACCTTCAAACCCACTAGTCATCCAGAAATAACTATTATTGAAGTCTAGAATAAACTAAAAGAATATCGATGTAAACTCGGTATTGCCAACCCCGTATTCAAGGATTTATATAGAAATGAAGCTCTCTTTCTAATTCTTACTAGAAGCCTTCCAAGCGTTTACTAAATAACAATTAATACTATAAGTATTCAAAGTATACTAGCAATAAAAAATAAGATTAAATATCTTATAATTAAAGAACTCAGTATTTAAAAGATAGAACAAACTTATACTACTAACGGAAAGTATATAATCCCAAATTAACAAAGAGATAGTAAAGAACCAAACCTATTGATACAGCAAGATCGAGATGAAATAGCTAATACTTATACTTGTTATTTATACGAGCAAAAGGGTCACTTTCTATACAACTGTAAGAATCTCACACTTACACAAGCTCTATTCCACAAACATTATAAAGCCAAGCAACGAAAAGCAATATTAAGAAAAACAAACAAAGTATCCTTTATTAAGAAAAGAAGGAATCATACTCATCTTACAAACAGCGAGAATCTTCCAATTAATCTCGATTCATCAAAAAGCGAAAAAGAGTCTAATAATAAAAAATACTACATCTCTAAAGAATTCATTTATAAAACTTACCCTTCTCGCTGATATACAAATACTAATGCTTTTTCATATATATCTAACCAACTTTCTCTTTTTAGAGATATCAAGAAAATAAAGAGAAAGATAATAAAAGTTGATAGGGAAGTTATATATTATAATCGAATAGGTATTGCTGCGATAGAGCTAGAAAATGAAGGTATGGTTTTATTCTTAAAGATATTATATGTATCAGAATTAGGAGTCAATCTTCTTTCTAATAAGAAGATTTGCGAAGCTGAATTTAAGAGCAGATTCAATTCAGATTATATATACTTTCGAAAGAATGGAATAAATATTATTAAAGCAAAAATGGATAGAGGAATCTATATAATCTCGAATATTATGAAAGGGTATAAAGATATCACTTTACAAAACACAAAGATTATTAATAATATTAAGTCAAATGAGATTATTCTAGATATTTCTTCAGATAAAACCAAAAAGGATCTAGAAACTTATTTATTATAATATAAACGATTTAACTATCTTAGCCTAGAGAAAATACAGAATCTCTATAAAGTTACTATACTAGGAAAGCCAATCAAAGTCCTATTCAAAATCCCCATATACAAAATGTATACACTCACCAAGATAAAAAACCTAATCCCGAAACAGCTCAATCCCCACAAAACAAAAAGATTGAAGCTTATTCATTTTGATATCACTAGCCTATTTCCAAGATTGTTATAAGGAAACCACTACTTCCTACTGATTATAGATAACTAGACAAGAGTGAATTGGATTTTGACCTTGAAGACAAAAAATGAAGCTATACCAAGATTGAAGAAATGGAAAACTGAATTAGAACTTGGTATTAGTAATAAAATAATAATTGCTCAAACTAATAATACACCAGAGTTAATTCAAGTTGTTAAAGAATAGAACTCTGGAATTCGATTAGAACTGACTATTATAGCATCATCTCATCAGAATAGAGCTACTAAGAGAAATATTAATACTACCGAAGCTGATATAAGAGCTATACTAAAAAAGACTGAATTATTATTGGAATTCTAGAATAAAACTATTGAATATTGTCACGGGTTCAATACGTAGTTATGTGGATGCCTTAGGCAACCACCCTCCATATAGTCGGCGCCTCCTCGCCTCCTCCTGTATACCTTGTAGAATATTATATATCTTACCAAGTACCTATCCCTTGTATCTTGATAGTATATTCTATCTTACAAAAGAGTCTCGTTGTAGCAAGAGCAATCCGACTCTGAAAAGAAATTCTTTGTTTTCTGCTTTTATCTATTCAAAGCAGGTTTTTCTATAGTTTTCACGATCTTTTGTGTCTTCTGCATCGTTTGCGCCTTTCGTGCCTTTTCGTTTTCGTCTTTGTCTTTGTCTTCGTTTTTATCTTCATTTTTGTCTTTGTTTTTGTTCGAATATTTCCCACTATAGCTGATATACCGGATATTTCGAATACTAGCTCACTATTATCTGTTCTGTCTGAAACACTTAGAGCTGAGATCAATAATGCTTTTAATTAATAGTAATGGATTGCGGGGGAGCTATCTAGTCTTCAGAATCATAAATTTCATAGCCCCTTTCCTTTATTAATATTAATACAAGATCAGCAGAATTATCTTAATTATCCATACAATGTTATTAATCGCATACTTGATTTACTCTTTATCATTCAACAAGTATTCAAATAAAATCTAGTTATAGAGTGTTTCCTTAAGATTACTATAGACAATCAATTAAGCATTCAACTTTAACTAACTCAATTATTGTAATCTCAATTTGTACAAAACCTACCAAACGCTCTTATTCAAGGTGGGGCTGGTTGATAACAAACTTCGAAGAATTCTGAACCACTTTGAGGAGAGAAGATAGGATTGATGTCTCGATAAAAGGAATACACTGTCTGGAAGCAAGGCTTACAAATCTGCTGGACAATCGATCCGACTGTTTTCAATATAAAAAGAAAGAAGCTTTTATATTTAACCTTTTTTATTGATAACTGTGCATATTAAGAGAAATTGATTGATATAAATGATATCATTAATGGAACCTCGATTCACATTATTAGCGATTCTTTCCTTAGTAAGCTTGATGGGCTTTATATCTTAGTTGATGTGGTATACGAAGCCTCGATCCGATTTGATAAATTCAAGATAACTAATAAAATGCCTTTTTCGGCTTTTTATATTCAACTAAAACATCTCGGTATATTATGCTACAAGCAATCATACGAAATGATTGTAGCAATAAAAACAAAAGTCTTCTATAACCTTTAACAATTACTTATACAAGATTTCAATCCTTGTTCTCTTATCAATATTGATGGTTAAAAATAGAAGTTTAAGGTTTAAAGCCAGAATCTATAGAAGAATAAGCACTTTTTGGGATCAAAAATGAACTTGAGTTTTACACAATCTTATATATCCCTAATTAATATATTGTTTATTATATTAGTATTATCTGATCCTATAGATCTCAATATTTTCAAAATACGAGATCAATAACGAGAAGAGGAATGTCGATTTAGTCTATGCTATTACTATAAGAAACCTGGTTATTCAATATAGGATTATAATGCTAAGAAACAAGTGGATATATAACAAACAGCTAGAGGAGGCCCTGGATTTATAGACTTTCGAGAAGGTTTCTATAGTTATAGTTTGTATTGAGGTGCTTTCGCTTATTGATACAATCAAAATTCTAATCAATATTCTAATAATAGGAGTAGATTTTAGAGTTGATTTTATAATCAAAACGATTTCCAGAAATATAGTTCTCAGGGTAATTATAGCAACAATAACAATGCCTATACTATATTTCATCCTAAGCAATAATTGAATATATTTCAGGGATTCGTTGAAACCGAGTCTTTAACACCTTTAGAAAGTGCATTTAATACTTCACTCTATAATATATCAATATCTCCAATTAATGATTATATAGGAAAAGTCTAATCTTTATATTGAATTGTTTGTAGAGATTATTAAGAAATACTGAATGAATAAGATAAGCTATAATTAGTAAAGAGTTTTTACAGCTTAGTACTATAGATAGCAAATCTCTACTTATTAAAATTATTATATTCCCAGTATATGAATCTTTTTTTGATATAACTAGCCTGATTAATAACGAATATTTTGAAAAAGTATTTGCAGATTATTCTTTTGTTATTAATTATAATATATATATTTAAACTCTGCTTTATCGAAAGGAACTTTACTTAACAAATAGTAAAGTTGCATATATCATTATTAAATATTTTATTATAAATATAGCTATAGAACTACATTGTGAAACCTGACTGTTTTTTGTTATCAAATTATCTCTCGACACACCGATCATTTTCGGCTTGCCGTGGCTTCAATATCATAACCTGTATATAGACTGGTTGAATATAACTCTTTCTTTTATATCATTCTATTGTACTATATAATATTGCCCTCGAGATACACTACACAGTATTCGGGCACTAACAATTCACTTACTATGATCAACTACAGATCTATTAGTAGTTCGGGAACAATCTCAAAAAGAGAGAGTTTTGAATACATTACCGCCGATTAAGGAATTTCTTGAGGAATCTTATTGATTGCTATATATAGAAGATTGGTTTAAGAAGGATAAGAAATACAAATCTATTACCAGTAAAGATAAATTAGATATTGAAACAATATTTACACTAGATATAAATTATTATTATATAAAAACTTGTAATGAAGGTTCTTATATACAAGCTCAAATAATAGACAATCTCCTGAATATATATGTAGCCTCAATAGCCAAAACTACCGGCCAATGCAGATAACAGATCAACCTAAAACACAGTTATTTACCATCATTTTCAGTATTAATACCCTAAGTACAGGTATCCTTATTGAAACCTAATACAGAGGACATTCATTAGCTATAGACTTCAAGTTTCGTTTCTTTCTGCTAACAGGATAAGGTTTGTATAATACGAGTTACTTGGAACAAACTCGACCAAACAGCAGAATAATAGATTACAAATAATAGGGATTTTCTCAATATAATTACTTTACTATAGAAAGTTCATTTCGATAAACAAGAATATAGGGATATTCTATTTGGCAAAGGGAATCTGGCTAAAACCCTAGTTTAATTTTCATTATACTTATATGATTTTGTTTACAACTATTATAAACCAGCTCATTTGCGCAAAATCTCGAAAACAGATATTTCTAAATTTCTAGCTGAAAAACCGGAATTTAGCGATACTGAAATTCAACAAAAACTTTCTTTTTGACTACAAGACAAACTACCCGTATTTCTTTCTTGTTATGTAAATACTCTTCCACTGTATCGAATATAGGACTATAAAATTAAACTAATACTGGGAAAGAAGTTATTATATTTTAAAAACCGCTTATTATTACCATTAAAGCTTAACATTATATATAAATGAATTAATAATAATTTCAGTAAAGGCTTTATTTGGGAATCAAGATTAAGAAGTACTGCATTATTACTTTTAGTTGCTAAACTAGATGGTAGCATATGTATATGTCAAGACTATTGAGGTTTGAATAATATTATAATAAAGAATTGCTATTCACTCCCTATTATTCGCAAAACCCTAAATGCTCTTTGTAATACTACTATATATACGAAACTGGATATCATTACTACTTTCAACAAACTCCGTATTGCGGAAGACAATGAGTAAAAGACAGCTTTCATCACCTGCTTCAGTCTTTTCGAATCATTCGTTATATCTTTTGGTCTTTACAACGCACCAGCCTCCTTCCAATACTATATCAACTATACTCTATTTAACGAACTGAATAAATATTGTATAGTATACTTAAACAACGTTCTCATATACTCAATGAATAAATCGGAGTATAGAGAACATATTCGAACTATAATATAAAAGCTGATAGATACTGGATTATAGATTGATATAAACAAATGTGAATTCGAGACTATTTCTACTTGATATCTAGAATTGATAATTACAATAAAGGGTATACAGATGGACCCTGAAAAGGTTATTGCAATTATATCCTGGGAATAGCCACTTTTAGTAAAAGATCTGCAATACTTTTTGGGGTTTGCTAATTTCTATTAATAATTTATAAAAGACTTCTCGAAGATATACCGGTTTCTTTACAACTTATTATGGAAAGATTTTGACTGGAGCTGGAACACATTATACAAAAATGCTTTCGTTATATTCAAGAATGTATTCATAACAATACCAGTCCTTATATATTTTAATCATAACAAGCAGACGATCTTGGAAACGAATACTTCCGACTGGGTATCAGAAAGAGTACTTTCTCAATACAATTCTAATAATCTTTTAAGACTGATAGCTTATTTTTCAGCTAAACATTTTGTAGCAAAATATAATTATAAAATTTACAATAAGAAACTTCTTGCAATTATTAAGTCCATGAAGAAGTAATAACCAGAGCTTCAAGGTTTGTAGTAAGAATTTGAGATTCTTACTAACCATAAGAACCTGGAGTACTTTACTACAACGAAGGTTCTGAATCAATGATAAGTTCATTAATCTGAGTTTCTCTCTCACTATAACTTTCGAATAATCTATCAACCAGAATCCAAAGCTATTCAACCAGACACTGTTACGGATCAGCCTCAATCGCAGTTGCGATCGCTCACGTGCGCATGCGCGCACGTGCACGATCACGTGTACATAGACAGTATATAGTTGCTCTCTACTAGCGCTCTGCTCCCGCTTCTATAATTATAGATTCTAAGGATAAATTGTATTCTACTCTCGCAATTCTTTTAAGGCAAAGTGTTATATTATCTATAACTCACTATACAATCGTATAGCCATCTAATGGCCGATCAAATAATACCTTATAACTATAATACTTTCTTGAGTATATTAAGGATATTTGATATTATTTATAAAAAGAGGGCTGATTCTGAATAAAATCTATTTGATGGAAGATAATAAACATTCCTAATATATAGAGTTATAAATACTATTATTATATCTTCTATATCATTCGGCTTAAACTGCGATCCGTTTGTCTTGAAAGGCTTATATTGCTTATTTGTCGGTCGAGCTCCTATATCCGATAATAATCAATTTCAAAGGAGTAATAATGATAGTCCTTATGATTTTGGTGTAAATACAGGTAAATATGAAAAGAATAAAGAGTGTGAAAACGACTCCTCGATTAAGGTATTAATTCTTGAGGGTAATAAGCTAGAGAATACTTTCCCAGATTAGGAAGAATATACTCTAATAATGAAAGAATTGCAAAACGAAATTACAAGATTCAAAAACAAATTGCTATAGTATAATTCTAATATCACTCGCTCATTTCAATTTTCAAGATAATAATAGTAATATTATACAAATTCCATTACGAATTGCGGAGTCCGGACTCCTAATGTTCCTGTCAATTCTATCAAGAGGACATCTCCTATTACCGGAAAAAAGAAAAACAAGAAAACCCTATGTTCATGAAGTCAGTCTTCGCGATGATTCCTTCTGAATATTGATAGTAGATCCCACTTGTTATTAATTGCGATCTCTCGCAATCCACAAATTCATTAAACACTTCACTTTCGCTTACCTATTATTGTAGTAAAGTATTCATATATTTCGAAGCTTATCAATCTTTTATTTAAATTTAAAGATAATATAAAGCCGAAAATAAGCCTATAATAGCTATTGGTTATTAAACAACTCGAACTTTATAAAAATTCACTTATTTTAGAAATGTAATAGCGATTTTATATAATAGATTAGATAGAAGGAAAGATATAAGAATATATGTTTTTGTTATATACTCAAGTATTCTATTTAATAGGATAGTAATTAATCGATTAGCTTACAGTTATCTATAAGAATCCGGCTGAAGCCGATTATATATAAATTGAGTATAAACACTAGGTTATATCTAATAATGCTTAATACGGAAATTTCCTAATATAATATTATAGGTTCAGATTATTAGCTATATAAGCGGAAATTACTAATTAAAGAACTCTTTTTTATGATCTGGAAAGAAAAATATTCGATTTTCTTTGATGAGCTATTGGTTTCTATATTAAAGAATATTATACTATAAAAAATCTAGTTGAGAGACTTATTAAGATCAATAAATTCGAAGTTACACTTCGAGAATGCAATTGTTATAGAACGATTAAAGAAATATCTTTTAAAAAGCTATTTACTAATATCAATTTATTAATTACCTTTAGAAATACTCTTTATCTATTAAATAATTCGAATTCATCTACTTAGTTTCAAACTCAATATTCCCTTTATACTTCTACTAGCTATATAGGAACTTTCAAGCCAAATAATATTCTATCTCCAGAAAACAATTTCAATTATAATACTCTTATTCCTATATTGAGAGTTAATCATAGTTTTATACTATACACAAGTAATATAAGTGCTATAACCGAAATCCAAAAGATTGGAGAAGATAAAGAGTTCTATAATATAAAAGAGAATGCCGAGGAGGATATAAACCTACAAGTACAAGCAAAAGCTATCGAGTCTGCTCGCAAAATCGAAGATTAATGTTTAAATTATAACGCTTAGATAGAAGTTCTCTTTTAAGCGCAATCTGAAATATAAGATTCCTTAATTTAATAAAACTAATGGGTGGTAACTCTATAAATCTATTTTATACACTTTTGAAGAATGAATATGCTTATTAAATCTAAGTATTTATTAACTCTAGAGTAAATAGCTTTGCTTTTATTAATAAGACACTTATTTTATAACTATTCTCTATATTCAAATCCTGCTTTATATTGCTTAAACTATCTATTGAAGTCAAAAGCTATAATAGTATAAGAGGCAAAGCTATTATTCATTTAATCTTTTTTAATTTTACGATTAATGTTCATCAATAATCATTTATGTCATTTTTCATTACTGATTTGGGATTATATAGTGTAATCCTAGATTATAAATAATTGGTAGAGATTCGAGTTAAAGTTGATTATTTTAATCGATACCTCGAATAGCCTTCTGAGCATCCGCTCACTATTTCTTTATTTAAAAATATACTTTTAATTAGAGACAGTTTTCAACCATTAAGAATCAGTTATTTAAGACAAAAAGACACCAATGATTGAACCACCTGATTAAAAGAAATATACTACCAAATAAACAACAAACAGTAGATTATAATAGTAATTATATCTGAAAGACTTAGTATATCTCCTTAAAAGACTATTATAATAATCTTTAATGTAATCGAGATTCAGATTCCAGTTAATCTAGGAAAGAAATCTGCTTTTGGTTAAGCTTCTATTTAGTCTGTATATAAATCTCTTTTATTATGCATTTCCAATATATTTGATATTTATATTTTCAAATTGATTCAATTTTAACTCATTTGTAAGAGAAGCAAAGACTATGAGATCTTTATAGTTATATACGCAGAAATCGATAATATCATTTCGATTCGCAAATCTAGCTAAGACAATAATCATCGAATCTCGACTGTAGTTACTGCTTTGGATAGCTTTAAGCCGAAAACTATTACAGCTTTTAATCTAATTATTGCAGATATTGAGATTGAATTGCTAATTCCGGAAGTTTATTAACAATATCATTGAGTATTCTTCAAGTATGATTTCGATATTCTACCTCCCTTTCGATTATATGATTATAAGATTATATTAAAAGGAGAAGATAAGAAAGCTTTCAAATACAGTTCCTTGTATAAGATATCGCTTGAATAGCTTGAAGTTGTTAAAAAATATATTATTGAGAATCTTACTAAAGGATTTATAGAATTTAGTTAAGTATTATTTATAATATTGATTCTCTTTATGAGAAAGTCGAATGGAAGTCTAAGGTTCTATATAGATTTTCGATTATTCAATTCTTTAATATATAAAGATAGATATTCTTTATCTCTTATTAATGAGATATTTATATGATTTGCTGGTGTAAAGATGTATATCAAACTAGATATTCAATAAGCATTCCATTATATCCGTATAAATCCAGTTTCTAAAGAGTATATTACCTTTTATACTCGATATGATTCCTATAAATACAAAGTTTTATTTTTTGGATTAATAAACGGCTTTGTGACTTATTAGCAATACATAAACGATGTCCTATTTGATTATTTAGATAACTTCTATACTATCTATTTAAATAACATTCTTATATATTCTGAAAATAAAGATGAACATAAGGAATACGTAAGGTGTGTTCTCGAGCGACTTGAATTCGCTAGTCTTCAAGCAGATTTCAAGAAGTATAAATTCAATATTAAACATACCAAATATTTAGGTTTTATTATTTCTATAAAAGGCATATAAGTCGATTCAGAGAAGATTGAAGTGGTCGCTACTTGGACTTACCCTACTATTGTAAAAGGTATCCAATCGTTCTTAGGTTTTTATAACTTTTACCACCGATTCATTAAGAATTATAATATAATAGTAAAACCTCTTTACAAACTCACAAAAGCGAACATCAAATTCCATTTCAATAAAATCTGTTAAATTATATTTGATATACTTAAAGACAGATTTATCTCCGCTTCTTTCCTATAGCACTACAACTATATACTACCTTGTATACTGGAAACCAATGTATCCGATAGTGTGGTCGCTAATATACTCTCTCAGAAATATAACGATAAATGGTTACCAATTATCTATTTCTCTAAAACAATAATCGCTACTGAGCTGAACTACAAAGTTCATAACAAAGAAATGCTTGCGATTATTAAATCCCTAGGTTATTAGAAAGCCGAGCTTGCCGGATCCCTACATCAAATCAAAGTTTATATTAATTATAAAGCTCTCGAGTATTTCATATCCATGAAATAGCTAAATGCTCATCAAGCGTGTTGGGTAGAATTACTTACTGAATATAATTTCATTATTATATACCATATTGAAAAGAATAATCCCCTTGTAGACGTGCTTATACGCTATACTAACAAATTGAACTAGCAGAATAGTATTAAGAAGAAGAACTATCTTCAGCAGCTTATAAAAGATGATCAGATGAACACCAAGATTATACGTGAATCTTTACGGCAAGACCCGGAAGAAATCGTATATATTGGTATATATATAATCACTCCGCTTTTTGATATTGTAAATTGTATTATTGAAGCAAATAGATTCCATTCGAATTTAGAAGCCTTGTGCGTTTAGACTATCAAATCGTATAAGCATCTTATACTCGAAAAAGGACTCTTGCTTTACAACGATTGACTTTACATATTGAATACAAACAATTTGCGAATATACCTGATTCATAAAGCCCACAATTCGATCTCTACTATACATTCTAATATAAAGAAGACCTACTCTCTTTTAGCCAAACAATATTATTGAAAGAATATAAATAATACTATCAATCAATATATACAGAACTATTACAAATACAAGCATAGTTCCATCCCAAAAGATCGTATTCCCGGTTTTCTCTATTCGCTCTCCATTCCTATATGAGTATAGCAATATATTACTATGGATTACTATAGTTTCAATAAAGATAAATATGGTTATAACAATATATTTGTTATTATCGATTGATTGATTAAATAAGTAATCTCAATATTCTATTATAAATCAATCGATTTAAGAGATTAAGCTTACTTGTATCTATATTATATTTATAGATATTACAGAGTCTTAGAGATTATAATCTCTAATTGCAGTCCTTAATTTATATCAAAATTCTGGTAAGAATTCAATAATATCTTAGGAATGCAAATTAAGCTGTCTATTGCTCATTACCCGTAAACTAACGATTAAACGGAGATCTATAATCAGTATCTCCAATAATGCTTGCAACCTTTTATAAGCTATTACCAAAACGATTGATCTGAATTCCTATTAATAATAGATTACACTCAGCTTATGCTTCCATATAAATCATTAGATGGCCAAATTCTATACGAGACTTTATATGGCTACTTACCTTGCAATCCCTGGGATTGGAAATCTGATAATACTGCGCCTATTAACGATTTGAATATAACAGATGCTAGAAAGTATATTAAATACAATAAACTAGCACTTAATCAAATACAAGAGAATATCTTACATACACAAGAAAAGATATCTCAATTAGCCAATTCGCATTGTCGATCAGCTGACTTCAACATTGGAGATTATATATAGCTCAGTATGAGAGACTTTTTAATATAATAATCTTTCAAAAAACTGGATTACCCTATTTAGGGAAGATTCAAGATTATTAGTTGTACTGGAGATTCCTTTTGATTAGATCTATCATCCATTATGAAAATCCACCTTGTGTTTCCACCCAGCAAACTTTGTAAAGTGATAGATGATTCACTTTCCGGACAAATCCTTGAACCACTGCCTTTAATCAATATTGCCGATAACATTGAATAAAAAGTAGAACATGTTTTAGCTATTAAAAAGATATGTTGACAGTTTAAGTATAGAGTATTGTAACTGAATGTTAATAACAATCTAATCTGGTACCCCGCTTTTAACCTCAAAACTACTCCGCACTTCCTTTATGACTTTCATTTATGAAATCCTTCTCTGGCAGAACCCCCTATACATTTACTCGAATGGATTTGTTTTTACAAAAGTGGAAAAGATAATTACGATTTTATAAACAATAATCAATACATAAATGAAAAAGATTGGAAGTATTTCTTTAATTTATTTAATTAATAAAGAAATTATAATCTCACAAGTAATTAAGTGTGACTAAATAAAACTATATTCTAAAGCTAGAAATAAATAAAGAAGTTTTCCTCAGATAGATAGATTTAAAGAAAACTAGAAAGATATTCCTTACAAACAGCAATAATTATAGTTAATTAAGAAACAATAGAGAAAACTGGATAATTTAAATCAAAATATTAGCCAAGTCCTTAGTCAAGAGTGATAATAAGAAAAGAGAGGATAATAATAAGCCAAAAGACAAGATGACATTTGGTCGCAGTCCGAATAACAATAGAACCAAGCTAGCGCTTAATCTCCTCCAACTGCTCACACACTGCTAAAAGGTTAGCTTTCATTTGAATAAGGATTAATTACTGCTCTTGCTGTAACCGGTCATCTTACTTCATTACTTTGTTCACTCAATGGTTTGTATTTTCCCGAGTAAGGATAATCGGAAGTATTTCTTTCGAAATACAATACTTTAAATCTTCCTATAAGTCAAGTTAGATCAAAAAGATTAACTTTACTAAAAGTTAGTAAAGTTACAATTCACCTCTACTATATTACTATACTTAGCAATAGTCGATTAATATTAAATAAATAGATTATAAGTTCGCCTCTTAAGTAAATGTTTACATTTGTACTTATTATTCAAGCAAAGCAGATAGCAAGTATAACCAGAAGATTGGCTAGGAATGCGATAGCAAATGCTATTACCCTTTCCAAAAACACAGCTGTAAATGCAATCAGTATAAACCTAATTGTCCTCCCGAATACATTGTTTCCGAAACAATATCGATTTCCTTAGCGATCTTTTGCTTAGAGACTCGAACTCCTTAGTACCCTCAAAGCTAATGCTTTAGCGACAAACAGGATTGAATTGATGATTAGGTTGACTTTGATACAAAGCCTTTATAATCTCCTTACTCATTATTTCCTTTCTATTAATCTCGAGATTATCGAAGTGATATATGGCTATAGCTAGTTTGTTAGCAAACTTTCCTTTATAATTATTAATATTATCTATAAGCGAATCATATTCCTTCTCTGAGTTCTGTCTTGATAGGTAATGGAATGAATATATTCATTGGGTATATTGAAGATCGATCCCGTTATATATAACTTTGTCTGGGAGATCTATACCGAATACATTAGACAAGCTAATCAAAACTCTTTTAATAATAAAAAGATATTTACTTACTAGATATGCGGTTTTGAGCTTTATTATTATCTTTATTCTCATTATTATTCTTTTCTTCCTTAGGACACCGCTTTTTTTTTATAGTAGAAGAGATAGATGCCCTTTGTGCTATATGCTATGAAAAAACTTATTAGTATAACAAATGTAAATAAAGGAGTAAACAAAACTTATAATTATTTGTATTAATACTAACTGTTGTAATTGTGTAGGCAACAACTTGCCCCTTCCATTACATTTTCTTGATAGTGTTGTAGGTATGGTATTGATGATTGAATAAAGAAGAGTAAGTAGTTGAAAAAATTTCGAAAGTAATGGGAGATTTGAGAGGTCTATATGCTTCGAAGGATTCAAGCTGTTGTTAGGCGACAGAACAGTTTTCTCTGGTTTCTATATATCTTCCTGTTTAAAAAAGAAAAAACTTGTATATACACCTATTTACATTGCCATTCAATCAGGCAATAATCCATACCATATTGTAATTACTAATTAATATATAAAACAAGTAATTATAAAGCTTGAGGGCAAGCTTTTTTAAAGAAAGGAGTAGTATTACAAATCAGTCTCAATCGCAGTTATGATCGCTTATATACACATGCGTGTATATGTACGATTATGTATACATAGACAGTATATAATTGCGCTTTACGAATACTCTACTTCTGCTTCTGTAGTTATAGATTCTAAGGATAAGTTGTATCCTGCTCTCGTAGTTCTTTCAAGGCAAAGTGTCATAGACACTTTGAATCGGAAAAGGAAGGATAAACCAAATCTTGTAATTAGGAACAATAAATGATTGAAAAATAGAAAGCGTATAGTCTTATCACCGGATAACTTTGATATTAACCTCTATAATGAATTAAAAGCTAATATCTATTTAATATTAATAAATCTCATTATATTTGCGAATAATAAACTAATTGATAAGCTTATTAATGATGCCTATAAAAGGTCGAACATAGCTCAGCAACTTATAGCAATAATTGGGGATTAGTATGTAAGAAAGTAGTTAATAGAATTCAGGAAAATATTTCGAGTTGTTATACAAGATTGCTATATAGCAGATAATAGAATATATTATTGAAAGAGATTATGAATTCCATTAGATAATAAATTGAAAGTCTAAATCATCTATAGAATGCATTTCTTTGGCTCAACTGGATATCCAGGGCGAACTAAAACAATAGACCTCGTTTCTCGCAACTATTAATAATTATAAATGTACTAGGAGATTGTCTTATATATATAAGCATACAAGCTCTATACTCATATAAAGTTATTAAAATCAGCTCCACTCAACTTCCTATACCTATTACCAGTCCCCTTCCAGATCTAATCCGATATATCAATAGATTATATCATATCACTCCCAGACTATACCTACTATAATTCTATATACAAGTATATTCTAATTATTATTTATTGATTAATTAAGATGAGGCACTTTATAGGGATTAGAATACTCATTATAAAGAAGCTTATTAATATCTTTATTAATCGAATTTACATTTTATATAATCTATTGGATAATATTATCTCCAATTGTAGTATACAGTTCATTTCTGATTTCTAATCTCAATTAGTAGAATAATTAGTAGTGACTTTCTGACATTTGTTAGTATTCTATTTATAAACAAATGAGCAAACAGAATGAATAAATTCAGTTCTAAAGTAATATTTACAGGCCTTCATAAATTTTCATTAGAATAATTGAATATAATGATTATCTCTAGCCGAATTCGCATTGAATAATATAACCTCAAAGATTATTAACTGCTTATCATTCTTTGTTAATTATAGATTTAATTTATATATTAATATCGAGCCTAGTAAACCTTATTCGCTGGATATAACTATAGTACAAAAGCAAGAGTTTTTCAAGGGGAATAAAACAGCAGACAAAATAGAAAGAATTTTACTACAATTACAAGCTCTTACTAGATAAGCAATTGCAATATATGAAGAACACGCAAATTGATATTGCATCGATTCGTCATACTATTATATAGACTAAAAGGTATTTGTAAACGCCAAGAATATAAAAATCTCTCAGAAGGCAAAGAAACTGGATAATTGATGAATAAGGCTATATGAGATTATAAAGGTTTACCCCCGTTCCTGTTTTATTCAGTTGTCGGATAATATCCGAATATTTCCCGTTTTTCACTATTCATTACTTATACCTGCAATTAACAAGATATGTTTCCCAGAACAGGCTATAATCAACAAATCAGAATCAATTACTATTAGGAACAGAATTCTCGAGAGAGAGAATGGTGAAAGTGAATCAGTATAGAAATGGATCTTTAAAGGAGTTATAGATAACTATAAGGAAGATGGTTACCATTACCTAGTTAAATGAAAGCATTATGCACTCATTTGACAACTAGCAGCAGATTTAAAAGGGAATGAGAAACTATTAATAGAGTATCATTATATATATCCGGAGAAGCCTGGCTCACTAAAGTGAGTATTGAATAATCCTGAAGCAAAAGCAATCCTATCTTCGATATTAGAACACTCAAAGGAGATATAAGGAGCTTAGAGATCGATTCGCGAAAGAAAAGTTAAGTTAGAAAGAGGTATTTAAGCTATTAATTCGGCGAATTCGGCTGTTTATTTAATTTATATATAATAGTAAGCTGTATTATGGATTTAGCTTGCTTGGGACAAGCAAGCCCTTGATGAGGGGTACTGTCACAAGTTCAATATATAGTTATATGGATGCCTTAGGCAACTACTCTTCATATAGTCGGTGCCTCCTCGCCTCCTCCTGTACACCTTGTAGAATATTATATATCTTACCAAGTACCTATCCCTTGCACCGTGATAAATATAATGCACACTATAGAAATAAAACAAATACTAGATCAATTATTGATGACAGTGTTATCAGCCCAATCGAAGTGTTTATAGAATCAACCCCGGATATCAGTTATTATAGGATATAGGGGAGTAAGTGTTATATATATATAAATCCAAAGACAATCCTAAAGGATCAGTAATACGATAAATTACGAGATACAGTTTAAATAAGTATCTTTATAGAATACTCGCATACAACCAATAAGCACATCAGAATATACTCACCAAAGCTAGATTATACTATACAAGCAAGCCGAATAACTATAAATGAATCCAAAAAAAAGGGAAACTTAAATCTGAGAATAAAGAATTCTATATCAGAATCTTAAGATATAGAGAATATCGTTTCTAATAGGAGATATAAAGGTAGATCTCACAAAATACAAAAAAAGCCAGAATACCTATCTGATTTCTTATAAAATACTGCTATTTCCGAATCTCTAAAGGTAATAATCCTTAGTGCACTAAAAGTAAACAATATCCAGCAATTCAATGAAGACAATGAAGAGAATATCACCGAAATCAATTCATTTGAAAATTTAATACTATCTTCGGGAACAAAAGAGATAGAGATATTAAACACTATGCTTATGAATGATCAATCTTCAACCGAAACCCCGATTATACTAATAGATATAAATACCCCAGAAAGATACTTTTTTCGAAAATACAAATAAAATGATAATAAATCAAACAAATATATTCAGAAATTAATAAGAATAATAATAACAATATTTTTAGTAAATCCAAATAAAAATGCTATCAAACATATTATAATCTCCATACCTCTTACACCAAGAATTGATTTGAGCATTAAAACGAAAGTATTCAAAAACCTCAAATTGATCTTAAAGAGCTTGATAGATGAGGATACAGTATTCCCTACAGAATAGATCCTAGAAATCCCTATTCCTATTATATATAATCAGGCGATCTCGAATCCTGAATATAGAGAAAAATGGAAGTAAGCTATTAAAGAAGAAATCAGCTTATTGATTGCAAATGATACTTGAAAAGAGTATATTCTACTAAAAGAAGGAAATCTTATTTTAATAAAATGGATATTCATAATAAAAATAAAGAACAATAAGATTGAGAAATTTAAAGCATGATTAGTAGTAAAAGGTTTTAATTAAGTTTTCGAAAAAGATTATAATGAAACCTTTACTCCTATAATACAGCTCGATATATTCTGCTTGTTCTTAGTAATTATTGTGAAAGAGAATTTGGAATACTGGCATTTCAATATAAAGAATGCTTTTATAGAATTCTATTTTAAAAAAAAGATATATTTCGTATTACCTTAAGGAGTTAATATATTAGATAGACATGTCCTATATATATTGAGAAGTTTGTATAACTTTAAGTAAGCTGGATAAAATTGGAGTCAACTTTTAAAGTCCGAATTGATCAGTTAGGGCTTTATTCAAAGTCTCGCCGATCCGTGTTTATATATATACACTGCTCGACAACTCAATCTATTAATTTATGTTGATAATATAATCACTTTCTCGACTTCAAAAGATCAACTCAATTGATTCTCTACAACACTCTCCTTATACTTCAATACCAAAAATCTAGAGGAGATTAGCAAGATTCTAGACATTAGGGTTATAAAAAATCGAGTAAACAAATCATTTACATTAAATCAAAAAGAATACCTGAAAACTATACTCACAAAATTCGGAATCTTATACGCTCAATATTACACTAAGAAGATATCTACTACTGATTACTCATATCTACGACCTGCTACAGAAGATAATGAACTGATTGATGTTACTGAATATCAACAAGCTATAAGTAATTTCATTTATTTAATGGTGTATACAAAACCAGACATCTCCTTTGTATTAGACCGATTGTCATAGTACATAGTAAAGCCAATGAAATGCCATGGAATAGAAATAAAGAACTTAATACAATATCTAAGAGCTACAATCACTTAGAAACTCAAATATAGGCCCAAGGAAATACAATATCAAATTACAAAAGAATACAATCTATTAGTAAATACTATAAAAATCTTCATTGACATAAACTGAACAAATAATCGATATAATCGGAAAAGTATTTCTGGGGGAGTTACTATATTCTATAACAGATTAATATCATGAACTAATAAGAAGTAGAATTCAGTAGCAATATTAAATGCTGAGTTCGAATACATATCAATAACGATATTCACTAAGCAAGGGAGATGGTTAGTTTAAGTACTCAAAGATCTTGAAAAGGCTGAATATATATCTACACACAGAGATATTGTTTAATTGTTAGATAATAACCAAAAAACAATTACTTTAACCAAGAATTCGTATTTACATGAACAATCAAAGTATATTGATATATACTATCATTTCATTAAGAATCTTATTGAAAAAGAAAAAGTAGTAACTAGCTACATCAATATATCGGATATAGTAGTAAATAGAATAACTAAACCCTTAGTGAGAATAGTATTCGAAAGGTTTAAGGATATACTGGAATTGAAACAATAGAAATACAAAAAATCAAAAAGATCAAAGGTAATAACTCCTATAAGGAAGTATTAAAAGAAATAGAAATTACCGATACTAAGTATGTGTAGTAATTAATAATATAGTTATCTAAACAAGTTAAATTAAACAAACCATAGATAGGTATATTAATCCCCTTATATAATACTATGGGGAGATCAATATGCTTATACGCATAACAATATAGTCAATACAGAGGCCTCTTCCACTCAATCTTTTAATATTTATAATATTATATAGCTTTTATTTAT
>PQXK01000385.1:0-21271 GCA_004786245.1 Botrytis hyacinthi | reverse complement strand
GCGGCGTCTGATTGTATTTACTATCCTTCGAATCGGCTTCAACCTGGCCCGTTGCGAGTAGTAGCTTGACAACAGCCTCATGCCCATTCTTAGCAGCCCACGATAGCGGTGCCTGATTGTAGTCGTCCTTCGAATCGATTTCAATCTGATCTATTGCAAACAGTAGCTTGACAACAGCTTCATGTCCATTCGAAGCAGCCCACGATAGCGGTGTCTGATTGTATTCAATATCCTTCGAATCGACTTCAACCTGGCCTGTTGCGAGTAGTAGCTTGACAACAGCTTCATGCCCATTCTTAGCAGCCAACGATAGCGGCGTTCGATTGTAATCGTCCTTCGAATCGACTTCAACCTGGCCTGTTGCGAGTAGTAGTTTAACAACAGCCTCATGCCCATTCGAAGCAGCCCACAATAGCGGCGTCCAATTGTATTTACTATCCTTCGAATCGGCTTCAACCTGGCCCGTTGCGAGTAGTAGCTTGACAACAGCCTCATGCCCATTCTTAGCAGCCCACGATAGCGGCGTCTGATTATTCTTCCCATCCTTTATATCTGGATGAAATATGTTAAGCAATAGCTTAGTATTATCTTCGTGCCCTTCCCCAGCAACAAATGACAGCAGTGTCCGACTGTATTTTCTAAGTGGTCCAGTCACATAGTTTTTTCCAAATGCTGCCATATAACCACTTCTTGCTTCTAGAAGTCTTTCATCTGCTTTTTTATGTTCTTTCAAATCATCTAATATCGCAATATCGTTCCATAATATAATCGCTTCATTTAAATATCCTCCAGACTTTGCTCTGAAAGAAAATAACGATTGACTATATGTCTTTGTTAAGGTATCGTATTCTTCTTGATCTTGTACTTTTTCGTAGGAATTCTCCCAGTCCCAGACAAGTAAGAAGTCCCGCAAAAACTTTGTCGTTGATTGGGAAATTTTGGGCCATTCAAAACGGCTTCCCTTGTTTAAAGTAGTTGCTGCAATTATAACGACGTCAAAGTGATCTTTACATAGCCTAATAATCGTGGGCTTTGAAGCTCCATATAATAGGCAGATTATATCATTCTCTTGAATGGGTTTTGCTGAAGCTTGAAGGGTCCATTCTATCGTGCCGCCCAGATCGCAAGCTGTGTTTCTAGATGTGATAGTCAAATTCTGTTTATCGTTCCTTCTAACTGAGGATACCTGACCAAGAATACAGCCCTTGCATTGGATCACCGCCCTCTGGCCAAGAATTTTCACGGATATATCTTTGCCAAGAGCAAATTTGACAAGTTGCTGGAATATCTTTTCCCAGGAAGCCTCGTAGTCGGGCTGTAAGCCAGCCTTTTCGGGATAGTCAGAGCTCATACCAAGTAAAGCATACACCTTATCGCGGCTATCAGTAGCTTGGCGAGTATGGAACATATCTACCAACTCGGCTAAAGACCGTATTTCTAGTGAAAACCTCTCTGAGAGACCTGTTCTAGATTTAAGTCGGAGACCAGCGTGCTCTATTAGGTAGATAACTGAAGGAAGAGTCTGCAACTCCGGAGAAGCAGTATAGAGGAGCTTTAGGGATTTCACTCCTAAGCAGAACGCATATCCGTCAATGGTTGTAGAACCACATACTATTATGACATGTCGAGCTGCAGCAACCTCCTGGAGCACCTAAAGTTATTATATCAATATTGTCTTGCAACTGTAGCTAGTAATATGATTCTTACCCAGATACGTTGGAACCATGGATTTTGAAGAAGATTGAGTATTTGTTGCTGCTTTACCTCTTTCTTCGGGTGCTCTATAAGCTCTTCACTATTAGCAACGAGATTTATATCCTCAAGTGCTCCCTCTATCTCTACTGTTTGCTCTCCAAGCCAAACTATAACACGATGTGCGCTGCTATAAATTTTCGCCATAAGCTGGACTTGCTGTTTTCGTTCTTCTTTGTTATTTTGATCAATACAAATAGCATCTACCCATATAATTCGTTCAAAGGAATGGTCTCGAAGTTGTAACAGCGCATCGTGTAGATTTACCGTAACCTGAAATTGGTTTTTATCTACGTAGATAGATAGAGTTTTCTTCGGATCGCCCCATACATAGGATAAAGCTTCGTATAAATGAGTTCGTATACTCAATCTTTGTAGAGAATAATTGCAAAGCTCACAATGTAAAGGTGCAGCATCGTCTTCATTTGGCAATAGTCGAAGCAGGCGAATATTGTCGTCATTTTCTGGAAGTAAAGAATATAGATGAGAAGACATAGCGTATGATATCACACATCAAGATATCGATCTAATATTGTTCTCCCAGGTGACCCGGAAAGATGCGAGACAGGCTAGTAGAGTGTTCTCAAAGGTAAAGATACCTTGCTCGCAGATGCGGAGTCGTCAGCAGCACGTGATTTTTACGCGCACCTGCCCCGTTTGCGCATTTATGATATTCAGCCAGGCTACTGTAATCAGCCTCATCTTGCGCCACGCTCGAATGTATAACCTAATTATACATTCCCTGAATACTACGACCGACCTATTTAGATGAGAAGCTATTAAGCATTCTATCTACTAAAATTTTCACAATCAGTTTGAGGGGAAAGCCGATGTTGTTAGCGGCTGTATTGTGATATTTATAACTTACATTAAAATCAATCTGATTAATTAATCACAAATCTTTCCCGATTTATGGAGGCTTACTAAGTATCATCAATTCCTGGTAACTCTTGGTCTGTGCTACTAAGCATTAGTAGAAAGATGTCGGGGAACGGGAATTTTCCGACAAGGTGCGCGCAGCCATAAACATCGCAGCCACACATTTGGTCATTTAGTAGCCATAGATATCATTCCATCGAAATTACTATAACCACACCACTATTAACCGCAATCCTTGATTGCTTGATTGAAGGAAGTATTAGCCTTTGTGGCGATAGTGTATTATATAGCGTACTGTGATCACTATAACATTGAGAATAAATTTTTAGCATTACAGTAAAACTCGGAAACCTCTATCTAATCGTTCTACGAGTTTAAAAAGCGAAAAAGGCTTTGTAATGGTATCGCGAATCGAGAGGTTCTATTGTAGTGCAAAAGGGGGCTTTCTACAAATGCAAGTGGGCAGCGATAATGCGATAATAATTTCCGGAAATAATAAGTCAGGAGTACTCTAAAGAAGCATCAAATACAATTGTAGACAAAACAAACAGAAATTTTAACGTGGTTGTGGATTTAAAGTCACTTAAACTCAAAGTACCTACGATTTGTCTCGTTACGAGGTGCGTCTCGGGACACGGGGACGGACGTTAAATACTTAATTTTATCGAATTATATTGATAAATAGGAAAGTTAAAAAATTCAATTTTTCTGATTTTTGGTGGTAAAGGTGTCCGAAATGCAGGGGTGTCCGGTAAGGGGGGGGGTAGACTTATATTAGTGCCCACCCCTACGCGGCAAGTCACACTGTGTAGCAAGACAATCCATTAATACTTTACACTCAAATTATTCTAAATTTATAAATTAGCGAGAAATTTTCGTGTATTGTACTTGTCATATCGAGTGACCATTTCTGAACAGTCTAAAGTCTGGTTGCTCCAAAAATTATGGTCACATCGTCGCCATCACATCTAAAACGTTAGTCGTGGAGGTCATTCACTCGGAGTGAAGTGGAACGTCTGACCTATAGCACGAACTCTCAACGCCTTTTAGACTCGTAGAATAGTTGAATTTGGGTTTCCAATTCTCACCACGATACTGAACAATCGTGATGAGCCTCGTGGCGATCGGGAAGTACTTTGTTATATAATATCGCCATTTAGGTTAGTATTTCCCAATTAAGAGATGAATGGTCTTGCTCAAACTACGTTGTGATCATAGTAAACTTTGATAAACCTGTGTGCTACCTTATGCATGCAGGTCGGGGGATGTCGGAAGAAGGGAATCTTCGAGCAAGGACTCCGCTCCGGCTTTGTACCACGTATGTAAGCCTCAGACGAAAACGGCCTTGTGACTCACAAATCCCACGACAGTCTAGAAATAGATCCTCTGGATAGAGAAGAATCGACATACATCTTTCACTTCCGCTGCCCCTTCCATCGAAACAGCTGTATACCATCACCAAGCCGATCCGAGAGCCCCGCAAAAGTTTTCGTATAAACAGGACGAAGTGAGTCATCCTTTTGAACAGTGTTTAGAGCTATAGAATAAACCATTAATTTTCTAAATACAGCTCGTCTCCTCTTAGAGCCACCTCTTCTCTGAAGGCTACGTCTCTCGCATCACGATAAGCTTAGTTTGAAGATTCTCTCTGCAACATTCAACTTCAACGACTTCCCTCGCTCTCACATAATGTGTGAATGGGCTTGCAAGACATATGCGGCTTGTACGCGTACTCCCAAACACATGAATCGAGATCACATTATATATTGTACAGACAATAGAAGAGTTGCAGGCGACCCATGCCAACCTGCCTCCGGGTTTCTGAGAGATCTCCCGTTGGCTCTCGATGTGCAAGACACGAATATAGCGGGATCCTGTCGTCCCTGTGCTGGAACAACACCGACTAATTCATCTGACTAGACTAGCTGTCTATCCCCCAATTCAAAGAAATGGAACGCTGGTAAACCTGCTTGCGAGCCACCTCTCCAAGATCTTGAAATGTACTAGATATAGTTATTTTAGTTAGTTTAGTTAGGTCGTAGGAGAAGTAACGCACAATGAATCAATTCCTGAGACTTTAAACACTTCCAGGTCTATCTCATTGAGGTCAACATTTGGATATGTTTTGCAGTAAACATCGAGAACAAGATATATCTTAGAGGACGGAGGGTTGCAACATATATGTGTATAGTAGTCCTCTACAGGGTGGATATCTCGCCATTCAAGGAAAGCATTGATGATTGCTCTAAGGTTTTGAAAAGGTCGTTCGCGATATCGTAGGATTATCCGCACCGGAGTAGCCTGACTCATTTCGTCCTAAGTGTAAGTGTAAGAAGAAACACTGAAGCTTCTGCAAGTAGTTTTATCAGAAGTATAAGAAAGGTATAGTTCCTTGAGAATCTGAGCTACGGGAGAGATTGAGGGAGGTATCTATATTAAAGATGGAGGCCTCAGGTTTAAAAAATTACGTAATAAGGCTGCAGCCATAACTTAAGACACTACGAACTCTTCATATACTAACTAGCGTTATACTATCGCCGCCGCCTTTCTATCTACGAACTTTCACCACCATTCTCATTCTATTGAAGGCCGCCCCTTGTCACAAAATCGGACGCTCTCTCCTTGAGCTAGGCAATACTCCCGTTCCCGTTCCCGTTCCCGTTCTGGCCTTTCCACTTCACGAAATTTCTATCTCTCAAATTGTTTTGCGCTCTGGCAATGATTCAGTAGAACGGTGAACTTCTTTAACTTTTAGCTCTAGCCTTCAAAGGGACTTTGTTACAAAATTTCTAACGAATTAGAAAATGACCTTGTCAATGACAGATTCAAAAGGTTGCCAGAAGCGCGCGGTATCAGCACGCAGGACTGTGATGACTATGGCGGCGACTTCAAGAACAGGTTAAATGGGACAGAACTACCTCAGAGCGCGCGTTCATTGCACATATAAATTGCTGACGGTCCTCGATCAGTCAACCAAAACTTCGGCTTATACAACTTCCCATCGAACGCGCGCAAATTATATTGATAACGGAAGCACGTCCAAAAGACTTGGTACTCTGTTGATCTGCAAGCACTCCTCGAGTCGAATGTTCCTTTTGCCTCAATTCCCATGAATACGGGGTTGGAAAACTATCAAGAGACATCCAGCGCCGGTCTGCTGATTGCTGCGATATATCTAGTGACAAATCCTATTGAATCCTGTAACCGACGAAGAATAAGTTTCGGCTTGCTTGACGATACACGAAACCACTGGAAGGGATGAACTCAACGGGGTAGAGCTATCGCAAACGCATGAAGGGCATTTTCGCAGGATATCATTGAACTTGCTTTGGTATTACAGGGCTGATACATGCTATGAGATCGGACCTGGGGAGAAAGTCAAAGTATTCACGAGGCTTGATCGAGGAGTGCAGTATTCTATCATAAATGTAAAGAGCAGCTACTCGCAGGATTATAGAACGGATGTTCTGAATAATGAGAATGAACGAGGAAATCACAAGCCCTTTGCAGAACCATTAGCTTCAACGTCCCCAGGGCTATACATCTATACTGTTGAATATTGATGCCTTGAGTTTAAGGCTACCATAATGCGGGGTATTCGACGTCGGCAAAGGCCTATAGAAGATCCTAGATAAGTAGCGACGACATTGATTAGAAATACAGGAGACAAACGGAAGGCTCTAGATAGTCTTAAGAGGCCTGTATATCAAGATCTTCTATTATTGTAAATAAATGGGTCAGTTGAAATTAATATAGAAAAGTCAACCCAAGACCTGAGTCAACACATATTGTCAATATATGTTACTTATCACTTATAACCTCCATTCAAGATACACCTTGTATTGTTAACGCTTCTTTAGCTCCTTTTCTCGTTATGAAATATCATCTATTCAACCTAAGATGCATATCTAACACTGTGGGAGTTTTCAAACCTCTATTTAAAGATTACTTTAATTTTCCTCAAATATAGTTAACACCAAAATCAATAGCCCTACCCAAAGCTAAAAATAGAAAAAGTCAGGTTGTAATCATTGAAATTTCGAATATATAAAGACAGGGTCTTTCTTTTACATCTCTACCTGTTCATTAGTCGACGAATCAATTGTAAAGATGAAATGGTTTATTGTTTTTATACATTATCTTCAAGTTACGAATATGATTGCATTTGCTTTAAGAAATTCTACTACCAAATATCGCAATGCCGTGTATTTTGTTAATTGGTAAAGTTTTCCTATCCTGTACGAGCGTTCATAGTATCTCAAAAATGTATAGGGCTATTTACGAGAGGCAATATTTTCCTCGTGATCTACCTGTGGCAGGTCTCACTCACATACTATACGCTTTCGCGAATATTGACCCGGATACAGGTGTTGTGTATGATTATTTCTTTCCAACCCGTATATACTATTGAAACTAATCTACTTAGCTACTTGTCGGACGTTTGGGCAGATACCAATGCTCCATTACTAGGAAATCTTTCACAAGGTTCTCGCTCGAATCTTTTTGGTTGTTTTCAACAACTATACATTTTGAAAAAACAAAATCGCAATTTGAAAGTACTACTATCTATAGGAGGAGCAACTTATTCTTCAAACTTCGCAGCAGCAACATCTACCTTTTCTCAAAGAGCTATGTTTGCCTCGTCAGCAGTCTCCCTTGTTCAGGATTTGGGTTTGGATGGGATAGATATTGATTGGGAATATCCATCAGACAATAACGAGCTCAATAATCTCGTATTATTGCTTCAAGAAACAAGGGATGCTTTCGATAAGATCGGGAACTCTTATGAAAAACCATATCACTTTCTCATTACCATCGCATGCTCAGCTAACCCTTCAATATATGACAAGTGGAGCTTATCTGAGATGGATCAATATATCGATTTTTGGAATCTCATGGCTTTTGATTACTCTGGCTCCTGGAGTATAACTACGGCTCATCAAGCAAACCTATATCCATCGACGAATATATCAACACCATTCGATACCCAGACAGCCATCAGCTATTACCTCGCTCACGGTATTTCTGAAGCTAAAGTTGTCTTAGGAATACCTGTTTATGGGAGGTCATTTGATCAGACAAATGGATTGGGTCAAACATTTCAAGGCGTTGGGCAAGGTACTTGGCAAACTGGAATTTATGATTACAAAGAATTACCCATATCCGGCGCAACGGAAACATACGATGCAAAATTAGGTGCTAGTCATAGTTGGGATGATTCTAAAAAGGAACTCATTAGCTATGATAATCCCTCAGTTGTTATTCAAAAAGCTGAATGGGTTCAGTCCATGAATCTTGGTGGTGTGATGTGGTGGGAGAGTAGTGCTGACGGACAAGGATGCAGAAGTTTAATTTGGAGTGTCACCAATGTTTTCGGGGACAATTTGCAGAATGTAACGAATCAGTTATATTTTCCAAATTCGACCTATGTCAACATTAGAAATGGTATGCCCGGGCTTTTTAACATGGCTTCACCTTATACGATGATAACCTCAGCTTGTAGCGAGGGAGGCACACCCGTCGAAACTTCATCCGCAGTATCATTGAGAACTTCATCTACAATAAGCAAGGGCGCAACTAGTCTGTTTAATTCAACTATACACAGCACGGCATTTGTAGAGACAACCTCTTCAGAAGTCTCATCATCCACAATCACAACTACTTCATCCATTTCATCTTTGGAAAGCTCAGCTGCAATGGAGACAGACCTATCCAACACTTTATGCACAAAAAGCAGTGTGACAGGTACTTTGTCAACTCCATCAGTGCAAAGCACAGCCTTTTCCAATACTTCATCTGCTAGAACGACAACACTTTCCAGTCCATACGCATCCGTCACCAATGGAAACTGTGCATTTCCACGCAATTGCTCTCTTGTTACTACCACTTTCGCCTATTTGTCCCCAACTTTACTCGGAAATGGTATATCCTGGTCTCCTCAGGCCATAGATACTGCCCTAATTTGTGCTTGTGAAAACAAGTGCCTATTGGGAGTCACTTACGGCATTTCTGGTACAAGCGTAACTAGGCTTTGCGGAAATACCATGCCAGCTGGGTTTACAAAACTTGTTGTGTCAAAAACCACGTTGCCGACCTCAACAGGTACAGTTTCGACTCTCAAGATCACAGTTGTGACAACGACAACAATACCAGCAGCGAGACAAAGCCCTGGATGTAATACGAATCTACCATGCTACCCAGATAGTGTCAGCGTAATAGGGGCCCTTCCAACAGGATTCAGATGTGTGACTGATATGAATAATGATCCAATTTGTGTTGGACAGATGATATGTGCAAATGCAAGAACCTGCACCGCCAATGATGACTGTGCTCAAGGCGAAGCATGTATATTAGACGGCTGCTGGAAAGACACATGTGCAAATCGACATTGTGGACGAGTAGCAACTGGTTGTCCATGTTAGAAAAAAAAAAGTTGTAACGTCCGTCCCTGCGTAGCGAGACGCAACCTGTAACGAGACAAATCTGTAATTTTGGAATCATAACTTTTTTCTTAGCAAGTCTAAGAATTATTTCCTTGGCTGTTTGTTTCTAGATAGAGTACCGTCTGTCCCTGCGTAGCGAGACGCACCCTGTCACGAGACGAAGTCATAGTTTGGAGAACATAAATATTTTCTTAATGAGTCTACGAATTTGTTATTAATATATCACTTTCTGTAGCTATTTTTATCTAATGAAACCACTTAGCAATAAGGGAAAGACTGTGGTTGATTATACTATCGGTCGTTTCAATGACGCCACCAATCCCCGCTTTGGCTGTTCCCCTTTGCTTGGTCGCAACTATTAGAGTTTTCTTAAATTCGGAGCACTTGGGGAAAGGTTCTATATTCAAAGAATGTATCTCCAAATTTTGAAGATACTTAATAGAGAGAATGATGTAGTCCGAGAGTTATTCCGATATGGAGAGACGACCTCATGTCTTGTTGCTGAATAATGTATATTTAGCCGAGTTCTAATTTACTAAGCTCACTCCCGGTTCTCGCTATATTTTTACTTAGCCACAATTGTCAGATCATAGCACATGTGTAGCGTAAGTGTAAGTTTCTCGAACATTCTATCAGCAGGTGGTAGCACCCTGATGCCTGGGTGCCGTGGTGCTGTCTCCCATCTCTTTTTACATCACCATAGTAACGGCAGGATAATGGACAGAGCCAGTCAAGTCTTAACACGAGGTGCACCTCCCGGCGTGCCTAGGTCATACTGTGCTCTTGCAGATCATGGCAGCGTCTCTCATTCTACACTCCATCATCGTGCTTGCGGAAGACCCTCGATGGAAGAGAAGGCGCAAGGCCAACAGTATCTCAAACCATATGAAGAAGATGTTGTCGTTAAGTATTTGCTACACATGTCCGACCTTGGACAACCAATACGAATGAAGTTTATTCCTTTTATAGCCTTTAAAGTCACCCGCCATCGGCCTACCACCGACAAGCCCCTCAAGCCTCCCGGTCGGAACTTGACAAAGGCTTTGAAGAAACGCCATCCAGAACTCATAGCACGAAGAGTCAAAGCATCGGACTGGAACTGTCACGAGAAAAATATTTATGGGAAGATCACACACTAGTTTGAGGTGATAAAAGTTGTGTTACAAGATCCGGCTGTCCTAGCCGAAAATGTGTATAACATGGACGAGACTGGAGTGATGCTATCCATGCCAGGCTCTGTGAAAGTCCTCGTAAGTAAACATGATACACGAGATTATAGAGGCGCGCGAGTCAAGCGATTTCTTACTATCATTCCGCCTGTTAGTATACCCGCTGTTGTTATACTCTTGCCACATATCTTATATATAATGTTGCCTCTTACCGCTGAGCACACCGCTGTATCGCTCTGTTGTCATTATCCGAGCTTCTCTCAACGTCTTTGGTAGGTCATCACGATCTAGTGCGCTGATACCGTGCTCCTCTTGGCACCCTTGCAACTCTTAAAGATTCTGTCATCAAATCATCAGGTCATCACGACTTCGATAGCGGTCTATCCACCACTCCAAAGGCGGAATTCCTTTCAGCTTCAGGACTGATTGTTGAAAAGACTTATTATTCTAGGGGAAACTGCTTGACTGTAAGGGCACTATTAAGGCATAAATGAAAGAATAATATGAAAAATATTGTTCTATTCATCAGTACTAAAATTAATGTCGCTTTCACCTTCGTCGGCATTGATCATCAGCACCTTGATTATAATTGGCTGAAAGCCTAGTAAGCTTTTATTGATCGCCGCTAGTAAGGAGAAAAAGGCTGTAAAAGGTCATTACAACGATGATCGATTCTGGACCAGAAGTCAAAGGAGATATCTGATCTTAAATCTTTAGTTAAATCAATACCTGTGAATTAATGGCAGAATTGTAAGAAAGAAGTCCTTATTGCTTATCTAATGTTCAGCCGCCTTCCTAGCTTACGGATTTTCTGCTTCAAAGAGTTCGAATTCGCCACTCCAGGCACTATAAACTCCTTTCGACCTACATTTGACTCCACAGACGCAACTTGCAACGCTTGAAGCCGATCTTCAACTTGCCTAGACTGTTTAGAGGAAGGCCCTTGGATAATAGTGTATCCAGACAATGCTCGATTATACATTTGCCTTGCCATGTCTTTCCGGTCAGTTTTTGAGAAGAGATCACCAAAGGCAAACATAGTGTTCAAGGCCGGTAGATAAGACGAGGCAAGTTCAGGGCCAAGAGAATCCTCATAGCCTTCCAGCGCTCGACGATACATCACCTCTGCCTCTACTAGCTTGCCTTGATCAGAGTAGAGACTGCCTAGGTTGCCGATTGTACTGAGAGTTAATGTATGGTTTGGCTCAAGTGCCTTTTCAAAACCTTTCAACGCTCGAAGATACATCTTCGCTGCTTCTGCTAGCTTGCCTTGATCAGAGTAGAGAAGACCTAGATTGTTGACTGTATGGAGTGTTGATACATGATCTGGTCCAACTGATTTCTCCCTGCCTTCTAGCGCTCGAAGATACATCTTCTCTGCCTCTGCTAGCTTGCCTTGATCAGAGTAGAGAAGACCTAGATTGTTGACTGTATTGAGTGTTGATGTATGATCTGGTCCAAGTGCCTTCTCCTTGCCTTCCAGCGCTCGAAGATACATCTTCTCTGCCTCTGCTAGCTTGCCTTGGTCTTTGTAGAAAATACCTAGATTGTTGACTGTATTGAGTGTTGATTTATGATTTGGCCCAAGTGTCTTCTCACAACCTTCCAGCGCTCGAAGATACATCTTCTCTGCCTCTACTAGCTTGCCTTGATCAGAGTAGAAAATACCTAGATTGTTGACTGTATCGAGAGTTGATGTATGATCTGGTCCAAACGTCTTCTCACAACCTTCCAGCGCTCGAAGATACATCTTCTCTGCCTCCACTAGCTTGCCTTGATCAGAGTAGAGAATACCTAGATTGTTGACTGTATCGAGAGTTGATGTATGATCTGGTCCAAACGTCTTCTCACAACCTTCCAAAGCTCGGAGATACATCTTCTCTGCCTCTGCTAGCTTGCCTTGATCTTTGTAGAGGTCGCCTAGGTTGTGAAACCCCCAATATAGTCCTTCTATATCTACCTTGGCGTCTTCTATAAAGAAGTCCTGTCGTATTGCGTGTTGAAGGAGCCGCCGCTGTGTGAGCCACCAGTACTTTTCGCTTGTACTAGGTACCTCTGAGGCCACGCAAGTTAAAGCTAAACGTGCAAGGCTCTTATCCCACTCCTTGTTTAGTACAAACACTATCCACGAATGAACACAACTATGTACACTATACCCTCTAGCCCCGATCTGCTGCTGAGGAGATTTGTCTGGATCAACCAGTCCAAAGGTACATAGTAGAGTGACAGCTTCATTAAAATTCAGTTCATCCTTTGTAAGCTTTTGTATCCACTCATTGTCTACAGACTTTGCATACTGAAGGAGATCAAACCACAGATCCTCTCGATAAAAATATGCCCATAGCTTGAGTAGTTGTGCTGATGCTGGATTCTGCTGTTGGATCCGATCGAAAGTGATTTGCCATGTTGTATATAGTGTACGGTCCTCATAGGAATCTAATTGTGGACTTGTTGTATGGAGCTTCAACCATGATTTCTTATAAAGCCGAAGGTAATCCGAGAAGCTGGTCGTCACGTGCTCGAGATATACACCTGCCGTGGATAGAGCAAGTGGTAGGCCGTCAAGTTCCTTGACAAGCGCTATAGCATCAGGATCTGCCTTATTAGTATTGTTTTGGTTCCCACTATCAATTATACAACATACCATTTTCAATGCCCTTACGTCCTGACATGTTAGACACAATCTCAAGACCTTCCCTGATATCTGGAAGTTTTTGAACATGAATTCGCATACCCTGTCTGACTTGCGATGAGCGTGTCGTAATGATTATCGAGCCATGATCAGACCAAGGAAGGAACGGACGTATATCAACAGCTAATTTGTCAGGATTATCAGACCTCTTAGGATTGTCCAAGTTATCGTAGACCATTAGCCACCTTGTGTTCTGCGGGGAGTCAAGCCAGTCCTTGACCACACTGATAACTTGATCGAGGTCTTTATCTTGGTCTATGCTGGATAGCACAGCAGTGGAAGGGTAATGTCTCAGCACCTGTTGAGCAATATCCCGAAAGCTTAATTTGAGTGAGTCTTCGTCATTCGCATTCAGCCAAAAGATCGCTGTATACTTTTCCTTGTGTCGTTTAGCATATGTGATGGCTAATTGAGTCTTTCCTATACCCCCAAGACCATGCAGAGTAACACAGGATCGACCACTATGATCTTGAAGCAGCTTGTACATTTCTGACAGCTCCTTCTCTCTAGCAACAAATTGTGCAGCTTCAGGAAATGATGTGAGGTTGAGACTGACAGCAAATTTCTCAAAATCGACCCCTGTGCTCGTCAGCTTCGTTGCTTTAATTTCAATGCATTGATTACTACAATTGTAAGAACATATCAAACTGACCCTTGTACATCCTGTGAATCTCATCCTCCAACCGCCTGAATGCCTGATCCTTTTCTTCACCGTAATTCGGCACCATAGACACGCCGAAGATCCCTATCAAACAATAGGCTCCATCTTCCCCAATAGTAGTATTGCGACACTCTGCCCAGGACTTTCGCTCTTTGATGCTAAAACCTGATAATGCATCACCTCGGAGAGCTCTATTTGCGATACCAGTAATTTCGCATATCTTAGACTCAAGCGATAATTTGCTCCCAAGTCGCTCACCCTCCGAGCTAAAGAATTCCACCAGCCTTGGTGCAATAAGTTCCTGAAGAGTCCAGCCTCGAGTGAACCAACGACTCTCCTTAAAGGGTTCCTCCCATACCCTTTGGTCATCCACTCCAGTATCAGGCTTGAAGACATCCGAAAGGTAAACGTAGCAGCGTGCCGCATTCTGATACCATCGAAACATAGAGTTGATCGCTGCGCCAAGCTCGACCGCATTCTTCTTGTCGATGCAGCATGTATCCACCCAGAAGTATTCCAATCCATCTACTGCAGCCTGCTTCGCACAGAACTGTATCTTCCTCCACCCAGCCTTGTTCACAATCTTGTTCTTGTCTTTGCTATTTTCCAAGTCTTGATAGACAATCTCCTCTTCTCCCCAGGTATGAGAAAGTATTGCATAGGCAGGGACATTGCCGCTGGTAGGTTCGCGAAAGACGATCTCGCCATTAGGTTTACGCTGCAAGAGGCGTATAAGAGACATATTGTAGGTTTGCAAGCGACTTTATAATAAGTGCGATAGTATCATTAATTCAACATATTGATATAAGCATTTTGATTTAAAGATCAGGACTTCAAAGAACAAAATGTTAAAGAACTAAGTGTAAGGATATACAATTGTAGTTGTAAGCACTGCTGACGAGGCTGTATCGTGGCGTAACCTGGTTAGCCACTTCCATGACGAAAGAAGATAAAACAAAAAAGATACCTCATTTTGTATAAACCTTTATTCAATATAATCCGGATTTTGAGTGAACTTTTCTTTTTGTTGTTAAGATACCAGCTGCTTTGCTTCGAGATCAAAAAGCAATAAGTACTACAGGTAGAGATCAAGGTCGGAACAATTATGAACGTATCTAAAGTTACAGATGGCTCCACACAAGCCACTTTTTCCTCTATTTATAGGATACCGGGGAGCGGGATTCTCCGGCGAGATTATATCCAGCCACAAACACTACCATCACGTGCTAGGCAGCTACAGGTTCTATTAAATTTTTATCAAGATTACTACAACTACACCATCGCTGATTAATATCCTCAACTGCTTTGTCAAAAAAGTATCGTTTTTGTAACGACGCCATATGATATAGCATATTCTGGCCCGCTACAAGACTGGCATTGACTCTATAACATCGCGATAAGTCTTGAAAGTTTACATTGAATTGTTTCATAAGTTTAAAACAGAAAAAGAGCTGAACATTAGTCTTGCGGGTTGAGAGATTCTATTGTGCTTGTCACGGGTTCAATACGTAGTTATGTGGATGCCTTAGGCAACCACCCTCCATATAGTCGGCGCCTCCTGCACACCTTGTAGAATATCATACATCTTACCTAGTACCTATCCCTTGCACCGTGATGGTGCTGAAATAAGAGGCTGTCTGTAATTCACACGAGCGGCAACGACACGATGAAAACTTTCGGAAGTAAGACATTAGAAGTATTCTAGAGAAGCATGTAAAACATCTAGAATGATAATATATAAATTATTTGATACTTTCATGGATTTAGAGCCGCTTGAACTCGAAGTACCTATAATTTGTCTCGTGATGGGGTGCGTCTCGCTACGCAGGGACAGACGTTATTCTTGTAAATTCGTACCATTCTTCTGATGGCAGAGAGTATTGGTATCGGTATTTGATGGCATCACCACTCACACCCTTTACGTCCGCTTGATTCAAATGCGATATGATCGAATAACTAGATCACTACGATTTTTTTCCTGGATTGGTCAAATGATGAGGAGGCTCCTTGTGTTCAAACCTAGATTTTCTTGAAAAAAGTAAGTTCAGTACTTCAACGCTGTTTATTGAAGAGGGGAATAAAGGCTTCCTGGAAGTGTGCCAGATAAGCACTGATGACTAATCATTCAAGACTAATTACGCTAGTGAACCTGTGACAGTGCTGTATATGTCTATAACTTAACAATCTTTTTTTTTTTCACTCTTCACATCATTAAAGCATAATATACATTTCTTTTCCAAGCTGATAATGTATGAATTACATTTTTACTCGCTTAGGCGTATTGGTATCAGTTCTCAAGCCTTTTCGAGAAATAGATGTGCTGTTGTTCTCTTTGCTAATACCACTGCCACCATTATCACCGCCCAGCTTGCTGAACTCCGCTAATATAGAAACAATGCAAACACTTTTCTGATCATAATATTTGTCTTTGTTACAGCTAACGTCCAGAGCAACAGTACGAGCAGTATCACCCAGCTTTATGAAATGCTTTAACGACGAATCTATCTCGGCACCATAATGCATTCCATTTGCCCATTTAATCAATCTGGCTATGTCTGAAATGAGCCATAAATTCCTCCCCTCCCATAATCCGAGATTGTTATCGGAATCGGAATCGAGTGGATCATAGAAGAACAGTGCAGAACACCAGAGTAAAGTAGCATCAAATACACTAGCATTTGATGTACGAATACAATTACCCAGAATCGACAACTTAGTAATCAAGCGTTTGTGTTCGTAAACATTTGAGTTTATCCGTATTACTGTTTGTATCCATCTCAATAATTTCGAATTAAGCTTTTGTGATACTTCCAAATCATGATCGAGTTGCTGACTTATTTCTCGAGAATCCAGGTTAACGAACTGTTCCTTGGCGAGCTGTTCCTCATCCGAATCCAGATCTAAATTCATTTCGATACATCTCGAATCCTCTTCGATATCGTCCAAGTTCACTTGGACATCTGTCAGCTCTTCACAGTCAGGAGAGAAAATGCTATGCACCGATGTAGAGTTAAGACGAGTTCGAGATCGAGGTGGTGTTTCTGCAATTACTACTTCGATGATATTGACCGATGGTGTTTCCTGTTCGAAGGTGATTGGTGGTGACCGGGGAGCCTGCACTTCCGGGAATGGCTGAGGATTCTTGGTATATGGTGGTAGTGGTGATACTGGGTCAAGTCTACTCCATTCCACTAATTCAGGTGTTTGCCAAACATATATTTCCTTCATATTGGTTCTGTGTGTATCGGTACCAGCATTGCTTAAGCGGTTACGAATCTCTTCCAGACCTACCAGCGCATAATCGTTTGGCTTGATATATACAGTGAAGGTTTTCGTATCAGATAGAGATTCAAGGCCACAAATCAATTCTTTTGAGGTGTAATTCCGAGGCTTAATAGTTGTAGTATTTTTCTTCTTTGTGACGATGAACCCCTCTGTAATTATATTGAATTGTAAACAGATAATTTGCATTGAATCGCTGATTTCGGCATCGTGAATAGCAGAAGCATCGAGGCGAGATAAATTACCGATATTCGATATCAAACGAGGCTTAGTAGTATCCGAGAAGTTGGCATCTGGAGGGACAACCAATAACATCTCTATCTTCTGCTTATTGCCTCCAAGTATAATAGATACCTCAAGGGAAAAGTGAATATGAAGATGCCCTTCTTGATCATAGTATATAGCTATGAAAAATTTGAGATTCTGTCCATTACACCTCAAGCGGGAACCTAGCGTACAAGGTGTACCCGATTTATCTTCCCATTTTATAAACACTCTTTCGCGAAGGATAAGTTCAAGTTTGAGTTTCTGGATCAAAATCTCTGTCGCATTCGACATAATTTGCTCCTATAAATATAATTAGCGATACACATAATAAAAGAATGGTTGCACTGAAAGCATTAGCCCACACTTTAGGTGTGATTCCCAACCCACCCAGGCTATAGAGCAGCCTTGACTCTTGAAAAGAATAAGAGATAGAAGTGATCCACAAAATCCGATATATGAATTGCGTTGGAATTGAAGTTGTTCTAAGCAGCAGATGCTGAAAGACTAGCAGCAGATGCTGAAAGACTACCACTGACAGGGTTGTTCTAAGCAGCAGATGCTGAAAGACTACCACTGACAGGGTTGTTCTAATCAGCAGATGCAGTAAAATATGACTCTTGTGTACAACACGATATGAGAGAGATTTTGATTTATAATAGATGCTGTGCGATGGAGATAGAGATGGAGGGATCGAGGGTGGGGACAGAATGTCAGTGCTGTGCGATAGCGTTGTGCGATGGTGATGGAAATGGTGATGGAAATGGTGATGGAAATGGTGATGGAAATGTTGATGGAAATGGTTTTGGAAGTGGTGATGGAAATGGTGATGGAAAAGAGAAAGAGTATAGGTCAGCGAACTTGATATTGCTTTAGTAAGCATACTAATAAGCGAGACCAAATGCGCCAACCAACCACGAGCCACTTAAATTCTCACGTGCTTAAGTAAAGGAAAAGAAAATACGTCAGACAATAGTGCAAGCAATAATCAGGCACACACTGTTTTTTATGTCGCAAGGCCAGCAGACAGACATCACATATTTCCTTTTTAAGTCCCTCTCCAAACCAGCAACATTTCCTATTACAAATTCGCGATGGCGAACATTAACGGATGTGTGATTACTTGAGATGCGGTTTCTCTGGAATTGATATAACGAACCATAGATAAAACGTCGGGCGATTTAGTAATCGAATTATAACAGGAGAGGTTCACTGAATTCGAGGTACCAGGTAAATATATTAGTATACGAGAGAGATTCAAACGAGTAAGTCCATATATTTTATGCATAATACTAATAGAGATAGAAGTGCAGCGAATGCAGCAACAGGGCAACGAGAACTCCGTTAGCGGATAGAATACATGCAAAATGGACGAAAGAAAGTGGAGATGATGCGAAAGTAATGCCTGAGGAGAGGTATCCAAAAAAAAATTCATAAAGTAGACAGAATGATCATTATGGAAAATTAACATCAGACGACAAATGCGAACAGCCATCAGCAAACATTGCTATAAGCGTATGGAATCCGAACTTCGATTCCCGGGATTTTTTTTGCTGGAAACCGAGAACGTGGGGATGATAAACTCCTTTTCTTTTTGAGTTTTGTAGAATATTGCACTTGGATTGCGCCTTGGGTCCTGTGCGGGAGGGCTTGATGAATCTCCAACCAAGTGCAACCGTCCTTCTTCATTGCTTGTATTGTCTTATTCTCTTCCGGTCTCCATGAAACCCGTTTTCTTCGCATCTGGGGTGTTTTTTTGGATTGTAGGGTATTATCGTGATGGATTGAGGTCGAGTTATCTGCAGAATCAATATTCAATGTTTTGGAGAGGACACGAAGATGTAGGTGCTCCGGAATATGTTGTAATTGAAATTGAAGATTATATGTTATGTCATCTCCAATCTTGCTTCTTTTTAAAAAGCCTTGAAAAGGCCATTCCTGGTATTCGCCGACAGATTCTGATTCCAATGTGCGACAATGATGATGACGGCGGTCGACAAATGGTGGAATACATTCGCAGTCATCTGATGGGCGTACTAGACCGGTAGGCAATGAAGAAACCCCTCGCTGCGAATCACTGTCGGTTTCATCGTTTTCACTATCATGACAGAGTTTGGCTGAATGCCACATCTCTTGTTCTTGGTGTGTGCAATGACCATCTCCCGCTTCGCTTTCTGCGCGCATGTATACCTCCTGCTGTTGTTCTCCGTAGACAGAACCTTCATTCGCTTGTTGAACAGTGCCTTGATCATAATGGCAATCAGGTTGGCAATGTGAAGATTCGGTGGAATATTCGAGGTGAGCATTGGATGCAGCAGTAACTATCGATTCGTTCTCGCCGTTAGATACCGAAAACAATCCTACATCGCATCCAAAAGGACTTCCTGCGTTTCTATTGTTTGTAATCCATTCTGCAGGGGAAGCATGACTCGCTCCTAGCGAGAAATCCTCCATGTAGTATGGGATATGAGGATTGGAGTTTGTGCATAATGCAGAGCTATCTTTTGCTTGATTAAAACACTGGATATTAAATGATCAACGAATAATATACATACTTTGTGATGAGGAGCGACTGTTTATCTCTTTTGCAGAGATATCAGTCTCTACGGTATCTCCTAAGTTAGGATCCATCAATTCTGTATTCTTTTTTGACGTAGTAGTTTGAGACGTGTCAACTGTATGTTGTTGACGCTCAGTGTTGTTGTCGCAGATTAGGTCAATATCTATCCAGATTTCCACCGTTAGCTATACATATCGTGAGAACCAAAGTTGAGAATGGAACTATACTTGAAATTTCCGGGACTTCATAGCTTCCGTCAATTGTTGGCTTATGCATGCTTCTCTTGTCTGAAAGGCTTCGCTCCAAAGGCTGAATGATGTCGGAGTAGTTTACATGCAGCTGCATTGATTGAGGTGCTGGCTTTTTTTTACGAGGTGCAGTCGGCACAGGTATATATAGAATGGGTTCAAAGATAGACATTTTGTGAGAGGAAATAAGAGTTTTCAAAATTGATTGATGAGTGAATCATCAAGACACAAAGCAGGTAGAAAGAAGACTTTAAATACTAATCTCCCATTCTGTAGCTAGGTGTATCGCCCTCTCCTCAAACCCTCCTTCCACAAATTAAACAAGCATGCTCGGACTCTCTCTCATCTCGGCTTGCCCGCTTGGAAGATAGCACACTTGCTGCAGGTTCTATCACTAGAACCGAATCGCAACCACACTGCATCAGCCATCGGCATCGCCGTGAAGCTGAAAACCCCCTGATAACTCTCCAAATAGAAACATGATTTATGTGATGTGCAGGCTCATTGTGCTCCGGTTCTCCAATCACAAACCACCAATATCTTCTCAATTTAAATTCGAGGGTGACTGACGGGGCTGCAGCAAATTACCAACCAGTCTAAGTCAGACCATACATAGCAGATCACTTCTCCGAAGTACACAAAACTTACCAAGCTGTATCTTCAAGACAAGTGAAACATGCATGGCGCAGATAGGCAGGAATCATTCCTGATACCGTGAGGCATTTTTTCAATTGGTCGAATGCTGGCGTACAAGGTAGTAATACCAACAGAATATGCCTAGAATAAAATCGTCTTGATGATCATAATGACTGCAGCACATCTAATATTGAGAAAGGATAGAGTAAAGTGCATTCATTCTCGTATCTCGACCAATTGCCATGCAGGAATAGATGTTATGACGATACCGAACGCCAAGTATAGGGGGTAGGTCGAGGCTGCAGTGTAGCGGATGGAGTGAGTCCGAAGTGAAATGAAATTCATATTGCATAGAGAGTTCGAATACGCAAGGAGTGAGTGGTGGGTGGTGGGACTGAGTTGAAAGGAAGCAAGATTGAAGATGGGGGACGCGCGAGTCTTATAGACGTTGAAAAGCGGCGGTTGGCTCGTGCGCGTACTTTGCCTAATGCGGTGGCCGCTAAGCCTGTGGGGGACAACACCACAATCTAGATTATATTATGATATTGAATTAAAAACAAATTTAGAATTCGAAATCATAAGAAATATTTGTTACGACAGACATCACATGACACATTCGCGTGTCACGTGAGGGAGCCTTGGGGAGCTACGGGCTCCAGGAGCATACGGATCCCAGAGGCTCCAG